>VIAB01008963.1:46758-62584 GCA_009801035.1 Oophaga pumilio | reverse complement strand
CGGTTCCTCTTAGAAGAAATGTAGGTTTACATGACCTCAGAACATAATAAACTTCTTTTACCAACGATTCGATTTGTGCTGAATCAATTTGACGCAAATTGAAATTCCCAGAAAAATTTTGGCAAAACTAGAGAATTGGTGGCCGCGTACTGTATATCCCTTTTATATAATATGAAAACCAACCAATAGACTACAAGGAAGATAAATATTATATCACAAGGGTGACTTCTTTGGGAACTGAAAATGGAATGTTTTTTTTTACCTGTAGACAGAATGTTCTTTTTTTTTGCAACGAAAAAAGGAATCTACTTTTCATGCATCTCAGTCTTTATCACCGAGGATATCGGTCACACAAAGCTTAATTTGCATAATAAAATGAGAGTCATTAATATTACACAGCAAAGTGACCTTAGTTAATTATAGAACACAAATCCCAGAAGGGGTCTTGGCTATCAATCAGATGTGTTTACAATGAAGCATTGTATTTTGCTATGCTCCGAGCTGCTAAGCTTCTTCTAATGAGTGTTACCAAATTAGATTACTTTCATAATTCAGTTAATTTAGATGGAACGAGGCGTTGCGGTGGTATGGGCGCTGTGGACACAACAGGCCTGTGACTGATGGATGGAAAGGAAAGGTTCGGAAATTCCTCAAGTGGAAGAAATAGAGAGAAAAAAAATGTTTTTACAAAGGTCTCGGAATTTGAGGGAGGTAGCAGTGTGCCAGCTTTCTCTGTGTGTATGCCAGCTGCCTGGGTGCTAATTGCCATTTGGCAGTAAAAAGCTGAAAGGCATTTTTTTTTTTACATGGAATTGTTTAATCATCTGCCTGGTGACAAGTTACTGAACGTGATGATAACACAACGAACATGTGGTTTCATTGGCGATAGTTTGCGTAGCCGGCATCAGATTTATGCAGTTCGCTGTAAAAAGTATCTGTAGATGAAGGTCAGATACAAATCTTCATGTCATAGTGTTATCAGAAGTGCGTGAATTCATAAAAATATCGCCTCGAGATGAGCACTGTAAGGCATAAATTAGCCTGGCATTCCTTCTGCATGGACAGACCTCACATGTTAGGTTATCTCTTCAGCTCGAATAGGCTTTCACGGAAAGACTTTTCGAAAGCCACTCCACTTAGAAAAGGCCCCAAGGACTCTTTTGTTTTCACCCTTTCATCTAAATATAGGGATCTTGTCTTTGATCCAGGGGCTAATGCATTGCATCCACGGAGTAGCTGCTGGCCGGTGGAGCAAGGCGGGGAAAAATTTGTGCAAGCTCAGTCATAACCAGAGACAGTGACAAAATGGGAACCCAATATGAAGTCAGGGGCATAGACAAGTCCAAGAGGTCAGGCAGAGGTATCAAGTGCAGAAGGGCATCCAGGATTTAAACAAGCAAAATAAACCAAGGGTGGACACACTGTTTCGGCAGGTAGGCCCATGTGGGAGCGGATCCCAATGGGCCTAGTTGCTGATGTTCTTTTTGTTCTCTGACTCATTGAGGAATGGGATCCCTCTTCTTCAACACCTCAAGGCCATTGGGGGATGGTCCTGTAATATCTGTATGTGCTCATTAGCTGCCTTGTATCTAGTTAATAAATTATTTGCTTCTCTTGAAGAATGGTCTTCCTTTAGGATTCAAACTTAGAACTTTTAGCATGGCAGGCAGCAGCTTTAGCAGTCAACCACAGGCAACACTGTTCTACAAATAGGATTTTATCTGCCTCAAGATCTAAATAGTATTCTTCTTCATTACAGGCATAATGTGCTAGTATAAAGAACTATATATCTAGATACTAGTACATCTCTATATACTTGTATTTTAGGGGTAAATGAAAGTCAATTTGTTTTACCTTAAAAAGTACTAAAAAACAATTACAATAATCAGATTTTAAGGGGTTTTTAAGGGTTTAGATTTTTTTTCAGTCACATTATGTGCACTGTCATGATTCCCAGGGCAGTGGGTAGTTATGTATAAAAAGTGTGCGATGTGCACTTCCGATCACTTACTGACTAGATTCTTCCTGTTTTGTTGAGAGGAGAGGTTGAGAATTCAGAAAACACATGACTGCAAGTATTCAAATCGCACACCGGCCTTAAGATACAGGGTAATTGTGACAGTGTGAACAGATTATTTATGGTGATTGGTAAATGTTGTAAAAAAAATGGTGCAACTGTTTTTTTTTTCTTCATTAAATGCATAAAAAGCTCAATACAAATATAACACCTATGTATGTGTTTGACAAAACGGTGCAAAACTATAGCTCATCTTGTAAGAAACAAGACTTTATATAGTGACTCATTAAAAAAAAAAGGTTGGGTTGTTACATCTAAGAGTGAATGAACAAAAAAAATCATATGGTTGTCCGAACGAGAAAAATCACAGAAAATGACAATGTGCTATATTTCTGTGTGTATTTTATATATGATTGTGTGCACGGAAATTGTGTTTGGAGTGTGTAATTTACGTATTATCATGTGAATATGTTATATAGGGGTGCCTAATGTGAATGTGCATGCAAATGTGCAATGTATGCACTGGGCCTAAGGGAGGAGAAGGAGCAGACACAAGTCCTGCACAAGGACCCTTCACAGTCAGTGTGTAACGGTGCCCAGGGTGTAATCGTAGGAGAGTGTCTTGTATCTGACACCCTAGCACGTTACAGACAATTGTGGGTCCTGGATGGGTGTTAGTGTTTTGAGGGCCTTGTGCCCGTGAAGGCCGCCGGTAGCAATGGTATTAGACCACTAGATCCAAGGACCACGAGCTCCACAGATTAATGATGGAGATTTCCGTGCAAACATGGGAACTTTACTGAACTTGATGGGGGTTATATACAAGGGATAGCGGATACAGTCTTATTCGTGTTTCATTCACAGCAAGAAGCCTGTTCACAGACATTGTTTCCTTCCACTGTAGTCTGCTCCAGGGCCGGAATAGCGCACTGCTTTGCCCCACTTCGTCACAGCCTAGCTTGTCACCACCGTACAGTTCAGCGAGCTTCTCTACACCCGCTCAGCAGCTCCACGTCCTATCACTATGGACGCCCTGGATCCACCGCTCGGGACCCTCATTAGTTCCACAGTCTCAGTCCTCTTTAGGTCCGTAACTTCGGCATTTATCAAGCTCAGGTTTTCTCGTGACACGTCGTCCTATCGTAGGACCCTTTTAAGGTGCAATGTCACTCTGCCTCTTCTGTCAGTTCTAGTCTCCTTCTAGCTGTGGATCACCCATTGGCAGCACTACACACTGGTTTCTCTCCAACTTCTCACTGACTCATTCAGCAAGTAATCTGCCTTCCCTCACACAATCCCCACCTACTCTGGGCTATTCCCAAACTTTAACTGTATCCTAACTCTCCCTGTCTCTGTTAGCTACCCGTGACTGGGCAGACTACAGCTTCATACTATCAGCTGGGCAGACTACAGCTTCATTCTAACAATATAAAACCTCTCTATACACTAAGTCTATTACACTTATAATGCTTATCCTACACTACCACATGACGTACTGTACATTGCTTACATTACTGCATACATTACATAGGCAAACATCTTACACTTCACATCACACAATATGTACACAAGACGCAGGACATTATTCAGATTACACATCACATTATACACAGCACTGATGTCATCAAGGCGGAGCAGGTCAACATGTCCCATCTCCTTAGAAGTGTCTGCTCCCTGGAATAAACAGTAAAGCGCCTTCTAAAATATCAGAGATCAGTCCACAACAACTCTCCAGAGCAATGTATGGATCACAATAGCTGGTGATGGTAGGGTATACAGAGATGGTTACCGTGAGCACCTACTGACCACTGAACATGTCCTACTTCTGGTCCACTGAACAGCTCCGGTGATCGGCCATTCAGCAACATGATGATTGACAACACCACATTTGCTTACTTTATTGGCTGGAGTTGTGCACAGGTGGATTAATCGTACCACAGTATATTAAAAGAAGTTTGTAGGCACAAAACAACTTTTCAAAACAAGGAAAGGCGCTCGGTGCACCCGTGGCGTGGCCGTGCAATTTGGCGTACCTTGGCGATGACTTTTTTTTCCATCCATGTCTATCCTTCCAGGGCTCTTGTAAAGCCAGAGCTGTCAACTTAAGACATCCTCACATAAACTAGATGTTTGACAGCTTCTGCCAAACAAACAATGTGAATGGCCAACTTTTGCACTCTACTCTGGCCTTCGTGGGAGGTCCTAAGTCAGTGTAGACCCTCCTTGATGTCTACTTGCCCAGAGGACATGTCGAAGGTTTGGAGAATTCCTATGCATTGGTTGTGGACACCTAGAGATCACAACGGACCGCATTTCACTCCTTTAAATCCACCACAATGCCCTTAAAAAATAAACTTTGAGCGTAATTTATGTAATTTATGATGACGTTAGCTCTACCTAATATTCTGCCAATGTGCACCATTTTCTTTCATGTACATAATGATATTCAGAATTAGAGATTCCGTTCAGACGCGGCGGTGATGGTAAATAAGCGGTGAAACCGTGCTGAGTTTCTGCAACAAGCAGCCGTATCTTCCTGCCTGTTAGTCGGCACCTGCAGGGTCAAGCGCACTCATTACAGCTCATCCAGAGCTACGGCAGGACCGGAGGAAAACCTGCAGGTTAGAACGGAAAGCCGAGAAATAATCATAGTAATTGGACTGATAACCTTTCTGTATCAGGCAGCCCAGATACAGCCGAGTATCTACATAAAAAAATAATGCATTTCTGTTTGTGCTATCATCAGTGCAGACGGCGTGCTTTCATTTACCTATTAATTTCTGCATTGCCATTTCTGATCACTCACAACCCTGTCTAAGCTATTAAAATTAGTAAATTACCATAGGACACAATAAATCCTAAAGGGGTTTTCTCAAGCTGTGGGGGTCTGATTCTCCACATATGCGCCAAACAGTTGATTGATGGTGCCGCAGCACATCAGAGTGACACGGCTCTGGACATTGTGTAGTGGGCTTGAGAATAAATTAGCTTGTAGTACCATTCATTCACAACATATGGAGCTGTGCCAATTCCAGTGCCCTGCAACACCATCATTCAGCTGATCGGACAAGATAGTTATTAGAAAACTCTTTTTTATTCCATGGCTCATCTTCTTCCACTGCTCCGATGTGCTATTTACAATACTTTCCTCTTCTTATGGGGTACGGGACCTTAATACCCCCTTATGCATCGGCTCCCACTGGAATTGCTACGTCTGCACCCCCAAATCATCACTTTAATGTACATGTTGTGGTAGAACTTTATACCTTTCAGGGGATGCAGGTTGGCTATCCTCCAGAAGGAAGAAAACTATCTCACTCATATTTACCTTACCCTTCACCTATCAATTTCTTCAGCATTTTCAATTTTTCTAAGACGTCACCCCAATTATCCTCCTGTGGCAAAGCCACAATGATTCTTCACTGTTACCATCACTTACTGTCTTTGAGACTTGTTTAAGAGAAAAGGTGGACCCAACTAGGCCCGATGGCTCATGGTCAGGCTGACCCAACAAAGTGCAAGATAAAGAGTCCTCTAGCCTTATTCCAGATAACATTTTTAAGCTTTATTCCATCATTGCTAAAAAGTTGACATCCCCAAGTAAATCCATAGTATTGATTCTCGTTTTCCTACGAGTTTCAGACTGTAACTCGGTCCTCATTTATGGATCTTATACTGGAGAATATGGCAAAGTTTGAATTTGACAGTTTGCACAAATTTAGCCTAGAAATCCAATTTATGTTGAGAATCAATGTCAACTTGACCAATGAATGTGGTCATTGGATTCTCTATGGTCTAGACATAAAGAGGTTTTCCATGAGTAGAAAACTGATGGCCTGTACTTATTATGGGTAGTAGTGATGAGCAAATATAGCGAGTCATCCAAAAAGTATACTAAAATATAATGCACCCCATAGTCTTCCAAAAATTATGATACACCCCATAGTCATCCATGTACTAGTATAGCCACTGATTTAAAAATAAATAAATACTCATCTTCTCTTCAATCTCCCGCCATGCGCATCCTTTGCTGAAGCTATCAGCTGACTTTGGTGTGCAACGGGAGCGTATGACGTCATTGCCATGAGCTCATGTCACGTGCAGGCCAACGTCAGCTGCTGGCTTCTGATTGGCTGGCAGCATGTATTGCGGCGCACAGACCGACACTCATCTAGCTGAAGGTTCTGATAACGGCGGTAAACCCCCGACCTACCATGCCTGGTCGTGTTGGCGACCGCTGCGACTGTGGTTGTTATGCCCCTGGTTCCGGTTACCCGAACCAAACTTTAGTTTAAAGTTCGCTTCTAGTACCAGATCTTGAACTTCCACGGATTCGCTCTTATGACTTATTTTTAGTATATACCATCAAATTAAGATCATTCTCTTGAAACTCCTAATCAGCTGATTGAGGATGCCATGGTGCTCGTGGTATACCAGGTATAGCGCTATACTTTTAGCAGTGGCTACACCTAGTATTACTTCTTAAAGCAGCTCCGCCATATTTAATTAAATGGGATAGAGTCGAAATAATACAGCCACTGCTAAAACCAGAACGGTATCTTTCAATGTAAAGCAAGTCAGACCGCTAACCATTAAAAGGCACTTAGATGTCTGTAACCAAACTTTTTTGGATATGATTTGTGCAAAGAAGCCGGGTAAGGATTAAAAAAAAATAAGAAAATTACTATTCACCTCTCTTCTGCTCTCACCTCGTCCCCGTTGGGTTGTTCCGATTCTGTCTTCATTCATAGGCTAATAGTTTTCTTCACTCCACAGGTCCAGTCGAATCTTAGGCACAACCAGTACCCACTAGGCCTTGTGATATCGTGATGTCGCAATCCAACACTCGATATGTAACACACATCTTTGTGGGCACCAGAGATACTGAATGGGTTGTATGATATAAAGAAGAATGGTGGCCTGTGAATGAAGACCAGAACAGAACGACCAAGTGGACAAGTTGAGGACTGGGAAGAGGTGAGCATTATTTTTTATTTCACCCTATGTTTATTATATTCTGGGTTTTGAGAGACCCCAGATCATAAGACACATTCAATTTGCATTGAATAAATTCAAAGCAAATTGGATTTTCAGGCCAAATTCACACAAACTGTTCAAATTCTACCATATTCGCTCAACCCCTTTACGTTTAGACCATAGAGAATCCAATAAGCACATCCATTGGTCACATTGACATTGATGCTCACTGTAAACTGGATTTCCAGACCAAATTTGTGCAAACTGTCAAATTCTAATTTCGCTATAATTGCTCATACTAAGTACAGGCCATTAGTTTTCTACTCATAGAAAACCCAAACCTCTTTATGTCTAAACCATAGAGAATCCAATGAGCACATTCATTGGTCAAGTTGACATTGATGCTCAATACAAATTGGATTTCTACGCCAAATTCATGCAAACTTTCGAATTCAAATGTCACTATATTCGCTGATCACTATCGCCCATCCTAAGTACAGGCCATCAGTTTTCTACTCATGCAAAACCCTTTTACAACTAAAACATAGTGAATCCAATGGTAACATTGGTCATGCTGACATTGATGCACAATGCAAATTGGATTTCTAGGCAAAATGCATGCAAACTATTGCATTAAAATTTTGTCAAATTTGCTCATCACTATCAACCATCCTAAGTACAACTCATCAGTTTTTTATGCCTGGAAAAATTCTTTGCACCCAGAACTTAGAGGATCCAATGAGAACATCCATTGGTCATGTTGACATTTACACTCAACGTAAATTGGATTTCCAAGCCAAATTTCCTCAAAGTGTTTAACTCGAATTTCGCCATATTCGTTAATCATTACCCCCCCATCCTAAGCACAGGTCATCAATTTTCTACTCATGGAAAACTCTTTCACGCCCAGAACATAGAGAATCCGATGTTCACAATCTTTGGTCACATTGACATTGATGCTCAATGCAAGTTGGATTTCCAGGACAAATTGTGCAAACTGTCAAATTTTAATTTTACCTTATTCACTCATCATTACCACACATTCTAAGTACAGGCCACCAGTTTTCTACTCATGGAAAAACCCTTTACACTTAGTTCTTAGAGAATCCAATGAACACAACCATTGGTCACATAGATATTGATGCTCACCGCAAATTGGATTTCTAGGCCAAATTCGTGCAAACTATCGAATTTGAATTTTTCCTTATACGCTCATAATTACCACACATCATAACTGCAGGCCACCAGTTTTCTATTTATATGAACCATATAAATGAACCATTGGTCACATTGATATTGATGTTCAATAGGGATGAGCAAGCGTTAAAATACTCAGATCCTCATTATTCGAACCAAGCAATTCCTAATGCTTGGATGCTTGTTCCGAGTAACGAGTATAATGGGGGTAAGTGGAAAATCTGAGCATTTTTCCTGAAGACCCTGCAAGGAGGTCTGGGGGGCAGTGAAAATGTTGAAATGGATGGAAAAAGTACTGAATGTAAGGAGAACAGGATGAGGAAGACCACTCTAAGCAAAGCCTGCCAAAAATTACAAGCAGGGTCATCAATACACCCTTGGAGGCACCAGGTATAGTGCCTTATTCAAATTTTGTGAACAAAAAGTAGTTGTGGTATTCCTACACTCATAAAATCTCTGCACAGTACCAAGCCTGCCAAAAATTACAAGCAGGGTAATCCATACACCCTTGAAAGCAACAACTGTAGTGCCTTATTCAATTATTGTGAACAAAGTGTAGTTGAGTACTCCTACACTCATAAAAGCTCTGCACACAGTACAAAGCTAACCATTTTAGCGGAGTCCTCAAAGTCTTGGAGAGCTGCACAAATGTCAGACATCTAATGCCCACACTTCAGTTGTTATGTGCGGAGGCTGACCAGAATAATGACAGGTTTGTTGGAGCTGGTATTCGACAACTGGCCTCTACTGTTCACAAAGCCTTGTCAGTATGTACAGTGTGGAGTTCCAGCACGTGGTGACATCGCACACCACGGAGGTGGCAGCTGTAGCCAACTTGCAGAAATGGATGCTGACGCAACGTGCATTGACCAGAAGCTCTGACAAATCTGGGTATGTTTTCAGAAACTGCTGAACTACCAAGTTGAGCTTGTGTGGCAGCTTCACAGCCGACACCAGTTTATGGCCATTATCACACATGACCATGCCTGGTTGGAGGTTCAGCGGCAAAAACTACAGATCTGTCTGGTCTGTTATTCATTTAAGTACCTCTGCTGCGGTGTGTGGTTTGTCTCCTAGACAAGTTAGCTTCAATAGAGCCTTTTGCTGCTTCGTTGACGCAGTGCTGCAGAGCTTCCAGCTGATGTGGACGCCATGCGCAAAGATAGCACATCGGAGATGGAGGATGAGGAGGAGCAGGAGTGGGTGCAGGAACTGATATAGGACGTGGAGGAAACCCTGATAGAAGTAGGGCCAGCAATCCTCGGCATCAGGAGCACATGTGCCGTGCCTGGGTACGTCTGATTGTATCCAGAAACATTTTTCAATGCTTTTTTGGAGTGTTATGTACCACCGAAATGTATAATAAATCACGTAATACTCTATAGATGATAATATAGTTATTTTTTTCACCCCCAAAAAAGAATGTTTTCACATGTAGCAGCTATATATTTAGCAATGGACTGCAAAGCCCTGAGCCCTGCCTAGAGGCTGTATTCTGCCACTTTCACAGCTCCTGCAACTGTCCCTAGACTGAATGCAGAATGTATCTGATACAAACAGCAAAGCACATGATTAGCCCTTAGAACGGCTGTTATCATGATGGTTCAGCATCAGCACCAGTATCTAGAGAACTAGAGAACTCTGATTAAATTAACTTTGCACACACAGGCCTGAATTACTGCTTTCTTCCACCAATCACAACAGTTCTCGAGCTGTACAATGGCGTCAGTGAGCCAAGGGAGGCGGCGCCAGTCTTTTTAGAACCTCTGATGAGGTAATGCGGCCAGCCAATCACAGTAGTGCCACTACCAAGATGGCTACGGCATTACAATGACAGGCAGGCAACCCCTGCATGCTTATTGGCTGTGTAATAGACCTGTGAGGAGCGGATTTGAGCTTCAAATCTGACCACCAGCCAAGGCTCATCGAGTGCCGAGCACATCCGAGCACCAAGATATTTGCGTGATATCCGAGTATCACCGAGCATGTTCACTCATCCCTAATGCTCAACGCAGTTTGGATTTCTAGGCCAAATTTGCACAAACTGTTGAATTTGAATTTTGCCATATTCGCTCATCATTACCACCCATCCTAAGTACAGGCCACCAGTTTTCTACTCATGGAAAAAGCCTTCACGCCTAAACCATAGAGAATCCAATGAGCACAACTATTGGTCACGTTGACATTGATTCTCATGCGAAAGACCCTAAAGAAATCCAAAACGATGTCTTATTTTCCTAATTCCTGAGTCTAAAGCCTTGTATATCCATATTCTGAAAATGTTCTGCCATTACGGAAGGAAATGATTTATCCATCGAGCATATAATGATCTATTTCCCGCTTTAAATACAATGTCACAAAGCAGCAAACACAGAATGATCTATGGCCTAAGCCCGCTAGTGAAAATAAACAATGTTTGTCTGTCAGTAGAAAACTAGTAAATGCGTCTGCCTCCTCCGAGCAGTCACAGTCTTTGTACAATTCCATTTCAGCATGGAAGATCGGAATTTTGCACTAACGTTGAATAAAATGCTCCATTGCCGATGTTAAAGCCTGAGCAACCTGTCCATCATCCGACCAATGTTGTGAGTTGGGACTAACCCGAGCTGGGGAGAGGGAGAGGTTCCGGTAGAACAGCTGAGAAGTCTGTTTCAGCTCATTTATTCAGCGTTTTTTCTTTTTTTTTCAGAAAAAAAAGTAATCCCCATGCAGACACCTTTGCAAGAGAGATGCATACTGATAAAGCTGGTATAATTTACCAGTAGACTTTTAATGGCTCGGACCACCTGGGATGGCCGTTGCGTAAAAATACATTGGTTTAGGTTATGAATTCTGGGACATAAAAGGGGTAACCGATCCCCTGTCCAATTTTGCATGGCGTTAGTCTGGACGCTGGATGCGGGAAGGGTTAACACGTTCTGTATGTATTGCAAAGTGCTGAGCTCAGGGGATTGTGCAGGCTGGTAATGAAGTGCATTGAGTACTCTCCGCATCGCTCAGTAATTAAATTCTCGGGGACAGGAGTGGGTTATATAAGCATGTTAACTGCAGCTGAGTGTGAGGAAGGCAATAAAGGAGGAGGAACCAGCGGGCTTCACCAGGCCACCGGTTTTCGATGCTTGGGACAAGAAGCGTACATCTAATGATTAATCAGGGATGAACGACGCTATAAGGTTGAGTGTACGCTGTCCCAGATACCAAAAATACCGCCACGGACTTCTCTTTCTCTTACCGTGCACCGAGAAGTGTTGAGTGACAGGCCGGGGCGAGATGATGAATTATTTAGAATTTCAGATGAGCAACGCGTCGGAAAAAAGAAAAAAAAACAAAATCCCTTTTTAAGCCAAGTATTGTATTATCCTGAAAAAGTACCGCCTGCTGCCAACGTCCAACTTCTTCCATTCTCTGGGTAAAATAAGTTTCACCCCGTAGGAAAATAATTCAGTTTTAGTTGCCGGCATCTGTCCCCACGATACAAATCAGATCCGTTCTCCACTTGGGCTAACAAGAAGAAATACACAATTTTCTTTTGTAAATTGACTTCTTTTTATTTTTTTCTGGCAGGCATTACTAAAAAAAACATACGCCATTACTGTTCTGCTATCCTTTATAAAAAAGGCAAAGGGTGGCAGTAATTTTAGGAAATGAAATACAATATCTAACTGTATCTAGTTTAATTGTGAGTAGGGTTGGCCTGATGGTCTAACATCTTATGTCCACCATGTGGTGTGTCTTATAAAATGTCATACAAGATGGTGCACAAATAACAGCGCCATACAATGTATAGCCAACCAGTGACTCACACCACCCCTATCTAAGTAGCAGAGATAACTAATGCCGCAATATGGTGATCAACCAATACCAATATACCGTGACCGTATTAAAGCCAAATAAATAATACAATAATAGTGCAATAATATTGTAAATAATACTGACATATCATTAAGATTTGCGATTGTTACAAACCTCTCATTGGGGCTCACATCGGCAGGCACAGCTGATATACCCTGCGCCATGCTCCAGAACCTCAGGCCCTGCGTTAGGTATTAGCTCCGCCATTATTATCCCTTTCACTCCTTCCCATACCGCACAATACTATTATTACACACTGGGGACTGAAATAATTGAATAGCGCAGTGATGGTGTTCACAGAGGAGCAGTAATATACAGCTAACACTGTGCTCTTGTAACATGGAGTGAGGCGGCAGTCATGGGCAAGGTACTCGTCTTCCACCTCCCGACACGGTGCATGAAAATGGGGGTCTGAACATTATCTTACCTTGCAGGTCGCATGATGCTGTTGACTTCGAATGGCCAGGACCAGATACTGAAAAGTTCAATGAGGGACTGTCTTTTACTGAACAATAACTTGGTGGGAATTGCTGTATATACAACACATAGCGGGCGCAGAACTTCATGAACGTTTCTCTTAATACATGGAACATCTTCATATTCCTTTGTTCTATCCTTCCTAACTTAGTTCTCTCTCTTCACCACCACCCAGCACGGTACTTCAGGATCTTCCATCATCCCCAACAATGGTACCACAGTCAATAAGTGACAGTCCTGTACTTCAACCGGCAGTTCTGCGTCCTTTTCTCCTTTGAGGAGCTACTTGCTACTATGGCCGTTACTTAGCTTCTCTGCTGACCGATCCCTTGGAACTACCACCCGGGGCACTCTCTTCGTCTCACGTTCCCTACTCTGATCCGTCACGTTACCTGGACTTGCAAGCTCGGTAATGCGTTGCTAGGTTTCCTGCCCAGGTACTGACTCCGGAGAACCACTCACACCTTGTGTCACTTTCTCTTGCCTCTTTCCTGGATCTCGCTATCCGTTCCCTTTGTCGCCACTCACTACTGGGCCACCCACTTCATGCGACTGCTCATTTATCAGACCATAGGTCTGCTTCTGCTGCAGACTGGGCCCTATCTAACTGCATTACAGGATACTGTCTCTGTCCCTTAACTTTAACTTCTACCACTCCAGACTAGTCCTAATCATTAACCCTAACTCTCCATTCTCTAGGGCAAATAACAACACTGTCACTAATAACACATATCACAATACACATTACACATCACAACAACCCATGTGTCTTCGAGCTGGAATGTGGGCAACACTTCCATCTTCTTACCCTCTAATTGCTTGGACCAGAGATAAGTCTGATCCCAGCTGTTTAAAAGGGTTGGCCACTAGTCGGACAACCCTTCTCATTACTCATGTTTTCCCCCGTTAAAAAAACCCCCACTTATACTCACCTCCCGTGCCAGCACCATTCCAGCGGTGTCAGCACTCAATCTCCCGGCGCTCACGTGGTGTTGTTATGTCACATGAGTCGTGCGCCTAATCAGAGCCAGCTTCAATGTTGCCGCCCTCGCACATATCGAACATCAACAGGAAGTCAGGGCTGTGTCTGCTCTCACTTCCTCTTAATGTTTAATTTGTACAAAGGTGGGGACAATTAAGCCGGCGCTGATTGGTCGCAAGGCTAGAGGGACATAACGTCACATGAGCATCGGGAGAGTGAGTTCCAGCAATGCTGGAATGGCGCCGACACGGGAGGTTAGTGTAAGTGTTTATATTTTAATGGGTGCAAACACTTAGATTGAGAAGGGGTTATCCTGGTAGTGGACAACCACTTTAACCAGAGCATCTGAACGGTTAAGCCAAGGAAGCACAACTGGAATTTACTGATTGTTTTTCATGGCAATGAAGGAGTCTTACAATGGCTATGGCCACAGGTCTGCCATTTATACAGTACCAGATTACCAATTAGGCATAGTAGGCACCAACCTATGGGCCCCGTGTCTTTTGGGGGTCTGAAAAATAATACTGATTTAAAATCAGCTGACATCGGAAGTCAACTGGAACAACGGAGCTCCGATGTAAAGATTACAGCAAGCAGCAGTGAAATGATATTTCGGCTATTCAAGAAGTCGTGAGTATTAGGGGCATCTGTGACGTTGGGCATGGCAACTGTGTGATTGGCCAAAATGTGGAGTGGGCATGGAGGAGGAGAAGTAACTGGACACGAGTTCTTGTCCACCCTAAATGAATCCTCGCTTTATTCTTTTACAATGCACAAACCCTCCTCCCAAATAAAATGCTGACCCCCTACTAGAAAAAAAAGTAATAATAGACAACATATTATATCTACTCCGAAATGGTATCAACTAAAAATACACATATCGTTCAAAAAAAAATCTGAAAAAATAAAGAAAAATGACTTAAAATGCAGAGATGAAAATTTGAAAAATAACTCCTCTTTTTCCTCATTAAGTACCAAACTGGACGGCATCGTTAAGAGGTAATTAACATGGTCACTACCAGGATATCACCATGAAGCCCGGTCCTGAGGGGATTAGCTAGAGTCACCAATCGATCAAACACATTCTGCTAATCTGGATTAACATCCTAATGTTTCTATGACAATTTTTAATGACGCAGAATAAGGCAGAAATCCTGAAAAATGAATAAGGCCTTCAAATTTTGCTTTGTTATAACCCTATTAGTAATATATATTTTGCTTTGCCCCCAGGCCCAGCTTGCGACGGCTACTCCTGCTCGCTCCATAGTTTTGTCCTTTGCTGTACATTATGTAATTACAGCAGCATGAAAAGTTAATTGTAATCCGGCCTCAGTAACGCTTCTTCCCATGATCCATGTGGTATCAAGCCTCCCGAATCCATTCTTATCATCCGATTGTCTACTTTAGGAAAATAAGTCGTAATGACAGCACATTTATAAAGTCTCATCTCCTAAGAACTGACTGAAAGATTTCCCTTTGTGCGACTGTAACTGTCCACTATATCACGACGAATGACAGAATCTAACAATTAGTGTCAGGCCCAATGTTTCATTTACGGGAATTATGTGTTTGGTGGAAGAGTTTTCTGATGCACAAATTGATGGATATGGGATGTGAAACTCAACAAGTTACCTCCGTCTCCATACTCCGAGGCAAGATGGGAGTATTATGTAAGATATAAAAGCTACAATCAGCTAAAGATGGAAACTGAAGAGCAGTATGGTAACAAAGACGATAAATGTACATTACTACATACAACACTAAAGTATTTTCCATCTATCTATCTATCTAGGAATAGAAAATGGGAAGCAGCACTCCAGATTTCGCAAAAATATAAGCGTGGACTTTATTAGGCCCACATGGCGTGGTGCAACGTTTCGGCTTCAAAAGCCTTTTTCAAGCAGCTGCTCTATCTATCTATCTATCTATCTATCTATCTATCTATCTATCTATCTATCTATCTATCTATCTATCTATCTATCTATCTGCAGTTGGTGAAGGTTTTTATTACTAAGGGAAAAGAAATCCTAACCTACAGGACCCTGTGTAAAAAAGTGATTGCCCTCTAAATCTAATAACTGGTTGGGTCACCCTTAGCAGCAACAACTGCACTCAAACTTTTAGAACGCTCTGGAAGAATTTTGGCCCACTCATCTTTGCAGAATTGTTGTAATTCAGCCACATTGGAAGGTTTTCTGAGCATGAACCGCCTTTTTAACCCGTTCAAGACCCTGCCCTTTTTCGTTTTTTCGTTTCTGTTTTTGTTCCCATTCTTCCCACAGCCATAACTTCTTTACTTTTCCATCAATATGGCCATGTGAGGG
>VIAB01008963.1:18984-34141 GCA_009801035.1 Oophaga pumilio | reverse complement strand
TGCTTTTTCTACAGGTGGAGGCGCTGAGGAGGACTCACAGGCTTTTTCCATGATTTATTGCAGCAATGTTTTCATAAAAAAATGAAATAACTCTTTGAAATCTATGTATTCAGTTCAGAATCTTCTCTTTCAATATGTCCTTATGTAGAAGATGTGACATATCATTTTTAATATTGAACATGCCCTATAATGTACAGAAAAATGTACAAGTTTCTCATCTCCACAACTTTGTACGGGACTTAATACAAACCCTAAATAACTCTTTGTTTCTGTAACTTTTAAGATCGACCTTTCATAAAAGCTGAAAATCTGTAAGAGTTGCATATGGCATTATAGGAAAGGATGGCTAAACTGAAGATTATAGATTTTCTATCGATTCACCTTCTTGTTTTGGGACAAACGGTTCTTTTCACAGTGAAATAACAATTACTGTGCACCAAGGAAGACACAAAGCCAGAATGCTGCAAGTCAACCTGGTAAATAATTTCCTTTTCTGTCCAATTGCACCGAAAAGAATCCTTTGTGGCTGCAAACATGTCATTTACTGTTCACAATCTTCTGCTCACAGGTCGGGACTTCTAGGTGTGCACTGGATCTATCCAAAGAGATATAAGTCCATGAAACATAACCGTGTTCCTGTACACGTGCGATGGATGAAAATCAAGGGGAAAATCGTTATTATTCATGGAGACAGTATAACACCTTCCGAACAACAAAGGGTGCCGAAACGTAAGACTGAAGTATGTAAAACCCTGTATAATAAGATTCTGCCAACATCAGTCTTGTACTTGTACAACATTGGCTCTTTATAGTTGAGTTTGATTTAGAAAACCCATTTTAGACTGATGTCTCTACTTTAGGACCCTCACCAATTAGTCAGAGCACGGACTGACTACAAACAACCTCTTTCATTTTGGAGGACCCACCATGTCTATGCATTAGATAACAAATCAGTTCTTATATTTTGCACTGATGAGGAGCAATACCCCGAAACACTGTGTCTGCAAATTGAGATTCTGATTGGGCTTTTGTCTTAAGTCATATTGCAAGACTCGTTAAAGGGTTAATAGTGACTTGTAGGATCGCTGCTTCCAACAGATGGAGCTATAGAGTTCAAGTCCTCTTCCTCTCTGAAGAGGCAATTTGCATATTAAATCTCCCAGAGGAACATTGCACAGTAAATAAGCCTCCTCACCTTGGCATGCTAGAGTCGATATGTCATTCTCCATAAGGAGAAACGTTACCTTTTAGACCTCAGCCCAGAGTCTCTCACCTAGCCAAATCAGTTATCATGCTTTGCACTGATGAGGGGCAATACCCCGAAACATCGTGTCGGCAAATTGAGATTCTGGTTTGGCTTTTATGTTAAATCATATTGCAAGACTCGCTAAAAACGTCGATGGTGACTTGTCGGATTGCTGCAGGCGGCGCGATAGAGTTCATTGAAGAGGCAAGTTTCATATGCATTAGATAGGTTCTCTATTAGATGCCGTGTAGTACTTGATTTTTTTTGTCTAGGTGTGCTGTAGAGAAATGTAATACTTTCTTAATTCTTCTTCTACAGATCACAATTTATTGCATGTCTCATAAGATAGAATTTCCACCTTTTAGTTACAGGGTCCTTCTAGCAGACAAGGATCATTAATATTGGTGGAAAGTCGTAATCCACTTGGCACAGGCTAGACTGGGCTGCAGAGTTTAGGAGATTCCTTGGTCTTTACTCTTATGTCCCGGAAATAAGATTAGACTTGGCAGAATAGTCACTGTGTCACTCACTTGTTTTGGCTCTAGGGTCTGAACTGCTCCCTTCCCTTATGGCTATTGTCATCTGCTGCAGTTTCTCAAGTTGTCGGAGGAGCTCCTGAGACATTGGCACCCAAGTATTCAGTAAGCTTTGTGTCCAGTTACTGTATGCTTCAGAGTCTGCCTCACTATTCAGTTCTCTTATCTGGCAACTATCTATTCAGAAAATATAGAACGTGATAGAACAAATGGCTCACAGAAAAAACTAATGCCTTTAAAATATAACTTTTCATTATTTTACAATATTTTTCCCTCTACCCCTTTAATCACAACCCCTTTTATACGGTATTTAGTTGCATTTTGGTGATCCTGTGATATTTATCTGGCTGGTTTGACCAGACATTGTTTCTGGCTAGTTAGGGGTTAACACTTAACAGGGTCTATCTAGGAACAGCCATCGGTGAGCGGAGGCGCCACTTTGCGACCAACATAGGGTGCCAACCTCTGCTGTCAGGAAGGGGTGCATTAGGGAACGATAGGGTGAAATAGCCCTCTATATACCTATAGTAACAGTACTTGACTAATTTTTCTTGCCTGGCCAGTTGTACTTTAGTTGATTTATTTATTGGGTATTTTATTGTAAAATAATCAAAAGTTATATTTTAAAGGCATTATTTTTTTTTTCTGTGAGCCAATTATCTATTCAGTCAGCTCCTGTTTCTTTCTCTGCTCCCTGCATTTGCTTCCTGGCTAAGAGCTGCTAATTAACCCTTCATATGCCATGAGTACAACAAACTCTTCTCTTTTGTTGTTCACACTACAAGCCCCGTAGCAACAGTGTTTATCTACTGTGCAAGAAAATATTCAGTTTGCATACAATTTTGTCTTTCACCATTTACGGTAGTTTGCAGCAAGTCCTGGTCTTACCAGATATCTAAAGTTCCCAGCTCTCTCGCTCGCTGTTTGTATAGGATACTGTCCTTTTCCTCATTGGTCCACTTGTCATTTGGCAAGTCCTGCCTCCTCTACCATCACCTTCGGTCTGTGATGCTCACCCTGACCTTCCTCAATCAGATGAGACCATAACAGAATACTCAGAATATGTATTCCAAAGGTGCAGCGGCAACAACATCGTCACCATTGCATATGGAGGACAGGTTATGCAATTGGCAGTGAGCAAACTGAAGGTTGTCTAGGCCAAGGTTCCCCAACTCCAGTCCACAAAGGTCCACCAACAGGTCATGTTTTCAGGATTTCCTTAGTATTGCCCAGGTGATAATCGCATCACCTGTGCAATACAAAGGAAATCCTGAAAACATGACCTGTTGGTGGGCCTTGAGGACTGGAGTTGGGGAACCCTGGTCTAGGCTATACGTGACGCTTCAGCCCACATGGACGTACTGCCTCAAACTCCCGCAGTTACACCTACGGCACCTCAACACACTCTACAGCCTAATTCTTGCATCTCCAAAGCTACACCTTCTCCTGCCCGTTTTGAAGAAGATCCAAAGACTTGCTGGGCTTTTGATCTTTGTCCCCAACAATGTTTTTAGGATTGGTCTAAAGTGGTCTCTATCTTTGTTATCTAGTTCTTATAATGTTGGTTTACAAAGCACTGACTCCATTGACCTCCATTCTGATGGTCATCATAATACATTTGCGATGAATTTTCCATGCAATCCTAATTGCGGCTCCATCATGGCACCGTCCATATGCCATCCCCAATGCAGTGGCATCTACCGAAGCATGATCTATTTGTAAATTTCCATTCACATGCAAACACTCAGTTGCTGAGTTACTAGAGTGCTCATAATAATTAGGAAGGTGAATAGTCTTGGGATTAAAACAGCAACTATGTTTATTACTGTGTGCTCCGGCGCAGATTAGTATAAATTAGTGTGACACATCGCATAAATATTTATATAGACACCAGCTGAACATCGTCTAAATATATCAGCCCGGGTATGTGTCTCCTAATTAGTCCAATCTTCAACAATCTGCAAATTAAAATATCTCAAATATGTGAAGGAAGGGGCAAAGCTAAAGTGTGACCAATTAGTGGGTTTATCGAATGATATGCCAATGCCAAGATCATCTGGACTGTTGGCTGGAAAGACAAAACGTCCAGCAAAATGGACTTCTAAGACCATATGGACTGCAGATATGACCAGAGACTCATGAGTAGATGAGAACGAGGCTCCATGTAGGATAATTTGATATGAATGAAGTTCTACATAGGATTAGGAGTCACAAATGTGCCATGGGATGTCCAAATAATCTCCAAATGGGGCAAGTGTTGAGTCACTAACTCCAAATAAGGGATAGGATCATCATATACAAATGGTTCCTTAGGTAGGATAGTTTGATTCAATTAAGGTCCTACGTAGGATCATGAGATATGAGTTCTTATGATTGACTCCAGAACCAGTAGAGAATCATTGAGGTCCAATGTCGGATCATCAGGTATACAGGTCCTGTGGAGATTCTTGGAGGAAACTTAGGTCCTATTTAGGATTCCGAGACAGTATGGGGAACTATATAGGGTCATCGGATCCATATTGAGACCTATGGTAGGATCATTGGATGAGAAATGGGGCCCGATGTAAGATCATTGAATCCAAATAGGGCCCTATCAATAATTATTATATCTAAATAGGGTCATATGTTAAATCATTAGTTTAATATAAGGTCTTACGTAGGATCGATATTATTAAATAGGGTTCCATGTAAATTTGATCCAAATAAGATCCTACGTAGGATTATGAGATAAGAAGAATGACAAGCAAATGAAAATAAAATGGTGAAAAATAGCAAAAACTTGACAAAAAAGGCACAAAGGCAATAATAAAATAAACTTTATTGGAGGTCCAATGATAAACAGTGTAAGACAAAAAAAATAATAGAAAATGACAAAATGGTGTTTTTTTGTTTTTTCCATTCCCTAAAAATTATTAAACCTTGAGCATTACCATATTTGTGCCGCAAAATATAATGTGTAGAAAACTACCGGTCATTACAAAATAGTAAGATTCCACTATTGAGTTCTGCATTGATATAAAAGTGCAAAAAAAGTTTTAGTTCCAAAATGGGGCCTTCAAAAATGTTGTCTAATTCTGAAGGATCAATAATGGCCTGGTACTGAAAGCGTTAAATGTGTTTTGTTAAAAAAAGGACAAAAGCTGTCACGTGTTGGATGCAATATCTGAGATTCCTTCGAGAGATGAGCAAACCTTAAAAAAAATTGTATCCTCCATTCTTTCTCCTGGGAAACACAATCCTTGACTGCAGCAAATCAATTCTCCCATATTATTTAGATGAGCGTATGCATAGAAAATCTCTTCTCCATTGATTTTCCGGGAGAGAACTCTAGAATTTGGCAAATCAATTCTTCCCTCGTGACGGCATACCGTTTTCCCAAGCAGTGATGACTGCCTACATTGCTGCGTGTTACTGATTTGCCGTCGCCCTAATCAGATGATTGGGCCCATATGCATTAAATTTATGTTCTGTGAGGTCTAAAATGGCTTAATTGGTCCTTAAGAATTCCATTGTGGCCTGAGCAGCCTCTTATCCAGGCTTCACAAACTCTTTCTAACCAACCATGACATTTTAAATATTTAGCCAACATTCCTTTGTGACAAAATTGTCAATTGTTCTGTAGATCTCAAGAGTCCACCGTGTTTTTTTCTAAGAAAAACCTGGGATGAGATTGAAGGACCAGGTGGTGAGATGCCTATTTCATTCCAATACGTAAGAAATCTCTGTTTGTTTTCTTGAGGAACGTTCTTGTTCTTCTCAGTTTCTGGTACAGCATAGCCATGTGTGTGATGAAACTGCCCGGGAGAGAGAATCGAAAGGTATAATTACATAATTAATTGATATTGCCCATGGGAAGCAAAATGCAGCAAGGCTAATAATTAATGGACAGAGACCTGATTTTGTTTCCTTAACTGATGGGATGTTGGAATATGTGAGAAAATGTGTTTGTACAAATTAGGTCTCATTAAGAGACCGGGAGATGTGGCAGGAAAAAAAACTGAGTTGTATTGTGTCTTGTGTTGTATGGAGCTTTGTGTATCTTGTGGTTTCCAAGGGCGGAGGGAATTCCCTTTGTACCAGTGAAATATTCAACCCTGCTCAGCTTTAATTAGCACAATGATACACGTATCTCCATAATGTGAACACTAATGTTTTACGTAACATCCCCTGTGGTTTGGACACTTTCTGGTCACAGCAGGAACATTTCATTCTTCTCACCAGACAGCCGATGCTTGATTATGACTAGGACTATGTTTGGTCAATGTTTATGAATATTTCAATAAATCAAGGATTTCCTCATTGATTTCCACCAATGCCATGGATCAACATCTACATTTCTCTAGATCTACACGAGGCTCTTCAAAGCCTCACTCATTCCTCCATCTTTACTTGCGTAACCTAAAGAAGAGGTCATCAGAGCTCGAAGGTTGGTTCATAGGAAAAGATTTTTAGAGGAGGACTGGAAGAGGGTAGGGAAAGTTGCTGTCCTGTGGAACAGCAGAAAAGACAGTAAGGACAAGGAAACCATTTGTCAAGTAGAAGCAGATTGATGGCCTCCAATCTACAATTTGGAAGACGCCCACCACTAACTTGCTATTGCATCTCCAGGTTGAGATTCCAAAGCCAAGTCAAGACAGAACCCAAGGAGAAAGCAGAAAAGAGGACTGAAAAAGAGGAGGCGGCCTAGAGAATATATACATCATTAAAGGGTTGCAGATCTATAAATATTTAACAAGGTTGTTTAACCCTTTTACGACCTATGACGTATCGGTACGTCATAGGTTGCCTCCCCCTCTTTAATGCGTGCTCCGGTACTGAGCCCACATCTTTTCAGGCACATGACAGCTGATCTGTCATGTGCCTGAAAAGATGTAGGCTCACCGGGGAGCCACTCACTGCCACCGACACTCATCTCACTGTGGACCTCTGCATCCTGGCATCTACTGTCACCCCTCTCACTGATCACAGTAGGTGGTGAATGGGGGGAAAGTGTAGCTTGCAGCATATCTGCAGGCTTAAAAAAATGGTTCCCATCTCCTCCTACAGCTGTGACCTATACAACACAGGGGGCATGTCTAGGTCACAGCTGGAGGCAGTCACAATGAAAGAGATGCGGTCAGATAGCGCTTGCAGTCTCCTATGTACCGGGGCTGCCGTATTTGAGGTGTGTGAGTGTCGTACTCAGACAATTACACAACAGCAAATGCAAATAGCTGCTCCCAGTGGCTGCAGAAAAAAATTCATAAATAAAAAATATTTAGCCAGTGCATTTAATTTTATATTGAAAATAATTGATTATATAACCAATAATTATTAATACAAAAATAAAAATTTCGGCACCTTCCCTTTAATGCCTTGTATGTGCTGCCTGCCTGATAACTGATTACATTTTATAGTTAAGATTATTTTTTTAGTTTTTTAGGAAACTCATTATGAACATCGGAAGAATGAAGCCTGCAGGGTGCACCCGTCCTGCTTTTATAAGGGTTACACAAGGAATTTAAGTTTAGTAAAAGAGGAACATCCATCCACAGGTGTCCATACTTAAGGGCTGCAGAGAAGTAGCAGGATGCCGTGCATTCTAAGCCAACTCAAAAGCTTACTACCGTCTCCTCTTCAGTTCTTCTGACTACTACAGAGTATTAGACCTGTGTTAATATCACGGTCACATGACTAGTCACATGATTGGGATAAAACCAAAGTTTATTATCAGGGCAGCTCCTGCTGTGGACACTCGGGAGCCCTCCCTAAAGCCAGATCAGCTCTCCATCAATTTCAACCAGGCGTTTTTGTAAGCGACAATGCTTACAACATTGTGGCTGCACTACATTTGGGCAAAATAGCACATGTTCCCTACATAGTGCACATTCAAAATATTATTGGGATTTTTTTTTCTTTAAAGAAATATACTAGCTTGAAGAAGGTAAAGCAGTAACTGAATATATATATCAGTTAGCAGGCAAACCAGAGCTTTCGCTACTTTGAAATCTGACATTGGTAGCTGATGAGGGAAGCGTGTCACCTACTGAGGCTCTTGGAAGAGACGGCTAAATTTGTCAGTATAGAGATCTGTGGCTTCAACAATATCATCCCCTCGTATTTGTAATGAAGAAAACACAATGATGTAACGAGGGATGGATGAAGAACAGCAACTTCTACATGTTCATTGCTGCCCTAAAGCTGTTTGGGACCCTCAGGGGCAATGTCACAGGCAGAAGGATGTGAAGGAGAGGGAAGAGAAGTGTGGGGAGGAAAAGAAGAAGGATCAGCAACAAATGGATATGGAGGGACACATTAAGTTATTCCAGTCACAGGCAGGGGTCAAGGCTGACAGTCATTGTGAAATTCATGATGCTGATGCTGACATTGGCTATGATTGCATAATAACCAACTGATTTAATGGTTGGGGATGGGGAAGCAGCTTAACGGATTTCTCAATCATTCTTGAGAAGCAAGAATGCATGCTTGATTGCTTATGGTCTGCATGGCATATTGTTAGCATCAAGCAGAAGAATGACTATTGGTTTGCCTTTCTTTTAGAGCCTCTCTATAAGAACAAAATGGTGGAATTTTTTACTGCTTCCAAAAAAGAACTGAAATTGGCATACCACCAAAATAAGCTGTATTGCATGCTCGGTGAAGCTTTTCCAAAGCAGACGCCAACCAGGAGACCCCTCTTCAGTCCTTAAAGAGCCAACACTTTGTCGCCTGCACCAGTGCCGTCACTACAACAAGTAGCCAAAACAGCAACAATTATAGTATGCATGACATGATGGACCAGATGGTTTATCAGCTGCTGCGCCAACCTGACACACATCAGCAAACAGAGATGCATTGCCTCAACAGCAGTACAAGAACTGGCTCAGTTTTCCATAGGACTACTGTACTACTCCAGTAAACTGTCAGAGTGTATAATCAATGTGACAAGTGGCTTTGTCATGCCCAAATGGTCCAGACTGTTCTCTACTAGTGTGGAAAACTTCGCATTTCTCGAAATTAATCAGTCATCGATGAGTGCGGATTTCCAAACACCTACAACAAATGCCAATTATTAGATTGGCCATATCGTTTGTCTTTCTATCCATCATGTTGTATATTGTGTCATTGCTGCCACTACAAATAGACAACCATACAACTCTGTCCTGTCTATCATATTCTATGTCTATTATTGTGTTTTGGTAGCTGAGGAGAATAAGCAAAAACGGCAATACACCAGAGAGGCTGGAACCTATTGGATTGCAGTATCCTGAACTAACCACACAACTAGAGGTAGCCATGGAGCGTTCCTACATTGATCCTAGACGCCTCGTCACAGCCTGAGAGATAACTACACCTAAAGGCAGAAAGATGAAAGCTATCTGCCCCGGAGCAGATCCCCAAAGAAAATAGGAAGCCCCCAAACATGTAATGGCGGTTAGACAAGAAGAAGCACGGACACAGACAGAAAATAGAATGAGCAAACGCTGGGGCCCAATCTGTCTAGACAGAAAAGTACAGGAAAGGATACTCACTGCAATCCAAAAAAAACCCTAAAAAATACCAACTCTTCCGATTGCAAAAACACCTGAGATCACACGATCTCTACCACCTAAAATCAGATCTCTGGTGTAACAAAACTAAGCCGCAGCCACTGAAAAAACAGGAAAAAGCAAATGAACAAATAACAGTGGCTTCAGATAAACTGAGAGGAGCACAAGCCCCCAGAGGGTACCTGGCTGACCTCCACAGAAGTGCAGGGAACAATGCAAAAAGCAAGCACAAAAATAAAAGCAGAAAATATCTTATCTGATAGCAGAAGATGCAGGCAAGACTCAGCAAACTTCCAAATGAACCAGGAACCACAATTGAGACAAGAACAATTGATCACCGGCAACCATCATGGGAGGGAACCTCCCTTATATCAGACCAGTCAGCGATCCCAGATTGCCATTCCTCGCTGAAAGGCTCAGTACTGTCTGTAACCACCAGAGGGAGCCTCTGCTCAGAAACCATCTCTAGCACATTCATAACAGTCTATACTGTACTGCTGCTACTTTGGGGGGCTGCCAGTGTTTACCCTACCGCACTGGTAGCCCTACAGGCATCTCCTTGCCTGTCCAATCATATTCTATACTGTTTGATTGCTACCACTGATATTTCTACAGTGCCTGACCATTATGTTCTATAGCTATACTGTACTGCTGCTGGAAACCCTACCCTACTCAAGGTAAATACACTGAAAAATATCTCCCAAAAATGGATAATTTTTGGACAGTTTGTTAAACCATTGCTTCTTCACATTCAAAACAGTAAATCTGTTGGTTGCTCAAAAAAGGGATACTTTTTGGATGGCTTGTTAAAAAAGACATAGGTTCTTCATTTTCCAAACAAGCTGGTTGCTGATCTAAAAAAAAGAGTAATTTTTATACCACTGCTTGTCAAAAAGCTATAGCCTCTTCCATATACACCAAATATTTATACATTAGCAATGGCACAAAAGGGCATTGCCCACAAACAGAGGTCATTTTTTGACAATTTTTACATTTTAAAAAGCATAACAAGTGCAACAGTGCCTTGTGTTGTTAACCAGGTTGTCGGTTGCCATCAGTTTACCGATAGCCATGTTGAGGTCACTTTGACATTACTAACGCTGTGTTTGCATTAAAATCTTGAATGCGGTTGGATACATCCTGGAAGAATTGAATGTTACACATGTCTTAACAGGACAATTGAAGACTTTGTAATATGTGGCAAATCGATTTGTTATTAAAGACGTTATGTGAAAGATTCATCAAAAAGAGCTAATTCAAAATTTCAAAAGATTTGCTCATCTGGCATCTACTGCAAGCAAGATGTCTGGACTGTTGTCTTCTGAAAGGTGAGAGGTGTTATGGCAGATTGAAGATCACTTCTTTTGGGAATAGGTTGTTAGGTGTTGGGTATTTTTTCATGAGTCGCTACACCGCAATCAAGAGTTTAGCAATTATTGAGGCCCATTTGTTGGGTTTATCTTAGGGTTTCTTTATGGACCATGGTCCTTTAAAGTCAAAGGCGGATGGCTACATCCATTCGACCCCTTCAATAGTATTACCCCTTGCTATGTTGTCTTCTACTTCTTCCTCAATAAGGAAACCATAGAGCTTGGCTTTTCCTTAAGTGGCCCTGATTTGATGGACAGATGATTATAATTGGACTTAGAAGATATTTTGATTTCCTAACAGGTAAGGTGTTAGGTACCAAAATAGCTAGAGAAAAAAATATTTTATACAGTCTTGTTCTCATCAAAATACAGGTCAAGAAAATGAGCTATACAAGACAGCTTGTTCCTTTCCTATGGTTTTGTATGGATCTTCAAAAAAGGACAAAATCAAAAGCTGACTGTCTGGCTTTAAATACGCAAAGGCAGATTTCACTCTGACTGATGCCTGCTCGACTACTAGGCTTCCAGGATAGTGTACAAATAGTCACCAATCTGCACCGCCTCTACCTTGTTAAATAGAAGATAAAACTCAGTATTTCTTTGCAGTTTCTTTTCTTTGATTGCTCGTATTTTATATTCTCTTATTTCCAGTCTAGAACCAAGTCTTGACAAAGGAAGAGTGAACTAACTAGTGTGTACTGCAGGAGAGAGTCAAATCGGGTGGATATTGCATATATATTGCAGGATAATGAGTAAAAAAATCTGCATTTATTAACTGTGTCTCGCTAAAGGAAGCATAAGCAGTAGAGTTGGTGCGAAATTATTCAGATGACCCAGTTCATTGGCTATGTCATTAAACTGTGGCCGCTGAACAGGAGCCCTAAGAACCGCCTCCTACCATCCAACATCTGTGACTCTTCTTCTGTGACTCTGCAGCAGAGTAATTTGTGCGTCATCAATGGTATCTAACTAGGCCGGCTAATCAAAAGACGAACCATGAGTAGCCGTCCGGTAAGAGGCGATCTCAAGGCTCCAGTCCAGCAGCCACAGATTACTGACATAACCAATGGACCAGGTCTTCTGAATTGTTTCGCACCAACTCTAATTAGCAGCATTGTGAAGCAAGTATTTATAGAGATTAGGAAGGCTCTATGCTTAAGAATCACAGGTGAGCGAGCCATATTGGACTACCGCTTGGCTACTATGGAGCTCTTGGAGAGAGAAGATCATCCTCTTACCTGGTGTCTACGAAGTGTGGAAAACTGAATTAAAGGTCGTGGAAAAGAGATCGGTAAAGGACATACCATTTGTATGATGTGACAGGACAAATCAATCTTCTTAACTTTAGTGACCAAAGCCTAACCCCAGTTATACTTATACCTATTACTATTGGAAGGTAAGCTGAACACCCCAGAGGAACTGTAAGGTTAGAAAACAAGGGCAAGAGAAATTGGCCCAAGGTCCAAAGATCTTGATAAGAATGTGACGGGATTAAATTTTCTCTATGTTCTTCTGTCCCACATGGAAAAACTCAATAACGAGGGCTCATTTGACTCTTGCTGATGAGCCCTTTCTTTTCTGTGTTTTATGATGTACTCATTGATAGTTTGCCCTAAAAAAGTATTCTTGGGGTAGAATAGGGTTGGAGGGAGAAAAAAATTAATTTTCTGTCCTGGAAGGCAAATTACTACAGCATACTGGAAGTCCATGTTATTCTTTGGCATGGGGCTATGGCTGTTAACTAATTTGACCTATCCCTTGATTAATGCTATAACGGGAGGCCATAATCATGTGTGATTGCTATGTAATAGATTTAGGAAACAATATTAAGTCGATATTGGGGTAGTACTGTATTTCAATTCCGTAATTCCTGTTGGAAAATCTCAATGTTGAAAGAACAGGCTCATCAGACCATCATTAATAAACCTCTTCCATAGTTACTTAGCCTCAATTACTAGACCGTAGCCCTAATTATTCCCATAACTTTTACTACTGGGAGATAAAAACTTGCACAGGATTCCTCTCCCCAGAGGAGCTGCAATTTTAGCAAAAAGTGGGAGCTTAATTAGCCCAAGGGTCTTGGATAGTGTGTGAAGGGGGATCAAAACACCAGGCCTTTCAGTCCTGGATGGTAAAACTGGACACAATAGTGAGGGTCCATTTGGTATATGGACAACTCTATATATTTTACTCTATATTCATGGATACTTTCTCCTAAAAAATTCCTTCTCGAGGTAAAAAGGTTTGTAGGAGAAAATGAAAATCAGGCAAAGCCCACCATATATTGGGAGCCCATTTTATTCGTCTGCAGGGAGCTGTCACTGTTATCAAATTTGACCTTTGACTAATGTCACACTGGACAGGCAAAATCATATGTAACAGCTATAAAACAGATTTGTGACACATAATTTTGTTAGGATCACCAGGTGAGGTGGATTTTCCAAGCCCAAGGTCCAGATAGATACATGGGCCATCGACGTCCGTGCAGCAGATTGGTGGGGCACGTGGAATACGGACAGTCGAGAGACAGGAGACCACAGGCAGGTAGGCTGAGTGCAGGATACCGCAGGCAGGTGGAAGATGTCAGGAGACTAGAGGAAGGTTGGTCCAGGAGACCACAGGCAAGCAGGCAGGATGCCGTAAATTACAGGTTGGTCGGAGGAAACCATGGACAAGCAGCTGAACAGGTCAAGTTGTATAGAGCAAGCAGAGTATAACAACACTGAAGTCTTAATACCAAGACACAGATGTGTGTCTTGGTGAGCATTATGTAGGCCCAGGCTATCAATAAATGCAATAAATGCAAATGTTCTATTTGTGGTTCCTAATCCTCACCAGGCTGCCACTATACCGAGCGCCTCGGTCATTTGAAGCCTACCCGTCACTAACTGCACTAGGATCTGTCTTTTTCTGTTGCACCTTTAATTAATTTATCAGAAGTAGAGGAGAAAAGGTGCGAGAATGCAAACCAATTCTTATTTTTAACTTCATCCTCTGTCGCTGGAGCTTCAGGGACACGAAAATAAAAGGACATGAAAAAATCCATTCGAGGCTTGCTGTCCTCAGCTGATGTCTTTCTCTACCTCTGGCCTGATTTGGATAGTTGCTATTGAACCTGAGCTGTCGCAATCAGCCCGCTCAGTAACATGTTGTCAACAAACTGTTGACCTATTTCATTGACACTGTGGCCCGGCGTATCGATCTTCCCCAGGGCTCAGTGTTCATGTACAGCTCAATTATTCATCATCTGTCATAATTGGGAGAAATGTGTCCTTTGTGGGTAGTTTCAAGGAGGAGAACCTAAAGCCGGCTGCGGGGGTGTGAGAATCCATATACCACAGCTCCTCTGTAGGTCAATATGTGATGCATGTATTTAGCGTATACGTCCTCCCATAATATTATAATAACACCGAAGCCATTTTATTTTCAACAGAGTCGTGTGAAGACAACACTTCGTTCACTGAGTGATAATAAGAGGTAAGCAATGACTTCATCGCTTGCGTCATCGTAGGAAACAAATACCTCTCAGGATCATTTTTTGGACTTTAAGAAATTTGTCCAAAACGAGTGTCTCACAGTATATGATAACATGTAATTTATATAGCAGTATTCGATATTTTCCCCATACAGATTGATTAAGAATTTGGCAGTACATTGAATAATGTAGATTTACCTGTAGGCTTAAGAAAAACCAAAGATATTGGAAGATCACAATGAACTGTGGAAGACTGTCTAAAATTGGGTGTATTGCTTTTACAAAAATATACCCCATCTTTTTTATATAGAGAAATATCCCATACAAGTGCCCATTGGGTTGGCATCATGGTAAGGTAAACCTTGATGGAGCACTGCCTTGTAGGAGGTTTACGAGACATCTCAGCGACTTGCCAACTCTTCCGGGAGTTTGGAAGGTCTTTGATTATCCCAGGGCTACTCCACACATACTGGGAAAGTTGGCAAGTTTGTTAATACCCCTAAACTGGCTGCGTTAGAGCAAATTGGAAATCTGAAAACCATGTTTGCTTCTGGAAAGGTGTGTTCCAGCTGATGGGTACAAAAGGGACATTAGCGAGCCACACTGCCGTCCCCTGGGTGTATAGGATTAGGGCAGCTAACTAAATCTTTGTTCTGGTTGGTGGAAAGTCTTTATGTCTGCCAAAAAACATCGCAATCAATGATGTAGAGATCTCAAGTAGTTTTCAAATTTTTTTTCCATGGTAAGTACATTCATAGAGTGGCGTCTAGAACTTCTGTTTGTGTAATAATTGCTGTTCTCGACTGAAACTGTTCTCTATATATGACCATGCAAGTCTTGACAACACTTTTTAATTTATAGAAAACTAAACTACCAAGATAGTGAATGAGATCATTGGGAAAAGCCCAATGAAACAGCCCCCATTCATCTCTGTAAAAAGGCAAAGTCCATGTTCATTCTTCTACCAGGCCTGGAGTGGATTGTGGAGCCCATTGATTTCA
>VIAB01008963.1:5176-17739 GCA_009801035.1 Oophaga pumilio | reverse complement strand
TCGGTGCCGAGTACCCCAAAGCCCTGGTACGTGCGCATCAGTATCCTTCCCAGATAACTATAAAAAGGGTTGTCAGGGAATAAACCTTTTACATTTTTTCACAGAGGATAATACCATACTTTTCAACTATACCGAAACATGGGAATGGCTCCTAGAAAAAGAGAGACCTCATAGATTCCTGGAAGAGCTGGCAAATCTTTTGGGCAGCTACCAGAAAGCAGTGCTCACTTGGTGATGGGATACTATGGGATCATAATTGACAACAGAGCCCTAGCCAGCGAGATGGTAACAGGGTAAGTGCACGGTTTGTAAAAAAAAAACCAACCTACACCTTAAAGGAGCAAGAATGGGACACTGAGATAGTCTCTGCTTGCAAAAAGGGATTATGAGGGACGAGGGAGACTCCATTTTGGATTTATTAATTCAGGCCCCATAGATTATCCAGAGATCTCTTTTCCACAGCAGGGTCGTGCCCCCACCCTTAGGATAAGTACACAATTCCCAAAAGACCAGAATTTTGCCATTTGGCCAGAGAATTAGAGGCCGTGTGTTAATGAAGGTGAGGAGGAGCAGAGCTGGGACCCCCTGCTGTCTTTTGTGCAAGGCGGCTAACATCAATTGGCTATCAATGGAAGCTCCAGACTGATAGTCACCGACATCTAGAGATGAATTATGAGAGTACCGGGAATCTCAGGGTTAAGTCCAATATACCACCAGAACCCTGGGAGCCCTCTGCACGCACCCCTGTGTCTTACCTTTCTCTAGCGATCCTGGATACCGAGCTATCGAGACTGGCTCTCCAGAACCACTTGAGATGTAATTTGAGATGAACCATTGAGATGTCAGTTGTCCCGTTTGGACCTCCCACTAAGAAGTTATGACCCATCCTAGATATTGGGAATTATTTCAGCTAGGAGGTCAAGGGAGGAGAATTCAGTCCAACCCAGAGGGGTGGTGGCTTATATGGGAGGGGGCGAGCTAGGGGTTAAAAGCTAGCTACACACCTTTAGCCTTTGTCATTTTTCTGCCATGGAAGCCACGTCACATCACGCATGGAGACGGACCAGAAACTAAGAAGGTGCCTGTGGATATGAGAGCTTCCCTTCATCCACAAGTTATAAGGAATGGTAATATGACACATACCGCTAACTGCAATCCCATACCTGACCCTAACTTTATCCATACTTCTGGCTACAATACGTGTATATTACTCTGTATATATTTGTATTATCAAGTGCACCTTTCGGCAATTAAAATATCAATTAATTTTGCGCTGCTCTTTTATCTCGAAACCCGATTTCCCCATGTCCATGAGTTCAGCTAGTACTTATACACTACCTGGGGTTGGTTTCTGACCCAATATAAGCTTGTTAACGGACCAGGCTTATATATAATGAGGAACTGGTGGCAGCATACTGTTCTGGTGTTATTGATGAATCCTGGCAGTGATGGACCAGAGGTTTATATATATATTCTTGGCCTGGGACTGGTGATATATATACCGCCCTCACTACAAAGTGCTCCGATAACCATTACGTGACAGCCAGGGCATCCTCTCCAGCAACTACTTACCCTAGGTGCAGTTCCCTGACTGACCTGAGGGTAAGGGGGTGCTAGAGAGCTGCGATTGTGTAAGCTCTGTCACAGATTGGTGACGGTGGGGGGATATCCGTATCCCCAGCTCTCGTGTTTTCATTACAGGGATGTTGTCATGGATTAAGGAATTTGGTGGCACGCGTCCTCAAATATTCCAAGCAAGAATGCATAATACATATAAAGCCGCATGATCACGCTCATGGAAGCAAAGTTTGGTGAAGAAACTTTTCCTGAACATAACGTTTGCATAGTAATATTGATTTTGTGTTTGGCCAATAGTTGTTTGGTAGATTGAGAGAAACAACACATTGGGCATGATGAATTCCAACATTTCATTATCCTTTGTTCTCCAGGGACATAAGCTGCCAGCAGAGGTGTCTGGCACCAGCTTATTCCTGTCTCTCCACTGAGAACACATGCACTTACAGCGAAACCAAGCATACATATATGGGGAGCTGGGAGGAATAACAGTCAGCTGAAGAAGCCAGCAGCTATTTCAGATGTATGGCCATTTTATGAGCTAGATTGGTAGGAATTCCAGAAGGCGTACTAATGTATAAATGCACAAACGAGCTACCTCTGAGATTTGGAGAACTATGTACTTAGAAGCTTGCATGCCCCCATTAATGTTTCGCCTGGAGGGGTATGCACCATCCAGCGTGTACGCTTAGAGGAAACCCACAGATAGCATACAATAATGCCGCCTTGTTCTCCCCTCAGGCCTGCTTTTAAATGCTTGTCATGTCGGGTCTCTATGTTTGACTCCTGCTTTCCTCTTGGTCTTACGCTCTTCTCTCTGCACTTTCTCCCCTCCTCCTCCATCAGGTGCATCTCTCATTTTCATATCCTTCTTGGTTTTTTTCCACCTCGCTGCTGACTTTCCTCTTCTGCTTCTCTCCCCACTCTCCGCCGGTTGTATCTCCCATATCTACTTGTTAGCCGGATTCTCGGAGCCGCTCAGCTGTATCCAGTTGTTTTATTCACTTATTAAAGGTTTACGTATTAACGAGTTAAAAGACACGAGGATGACATATCGGCTGATGCGCAGATAATGCAGTGCCAGGGAATAATCGGAACTAGATTGGACAGCCAACAAGGACGACATCGCATTGGCAAAAAGGCAAAATTTACCAAAAGTCTGAAGATCCTGTTTGATGACATGCACTAAACACGTGTCCGGCTGTCTATGCGGCTCCTTCAGGGATGACCTGACCAAACAGCGCTGAATAGGGATCACTAGTGCATTTCTGGTCCCTAAACGTGTCCACGGGTTGCCCTTGGCAAATGAAACTGAGATGCAATACCAGACACAACCCATGGACAGGGGTGGCGCTGTTTGGATATGAAATCAGCCATTTATTTTTTAACACCCCATTATAACGGGCACAGATATGAATGGCAGACAACGCAGTGAACCAGCAGTATCAAGTTCAAAGCACATTTTTACTCTTCTCTGCTGTTTTAACAAACTTTTATTAAAAAACTATTATCAGAAACTTTATAATACATCCATCTCCACTTACCTTTCTCCACTTCTTCTCTCCCCTGCCTTCTAAACTCATCATTCACTTCCATAAAACAGCTTAAGACTATGTTCACGTTTAATTTTTGCAGAATTTTTTGCATCTTTTCACGTGAATTAAAAGCTGCTATTTACAGTACCATCAAAAGCCATTAAGTTCTAGAAATCTCATGCACATGATTGTTTTATTTTTCTGAATAGGAAAGCATGTCAATTCTTTTAACATTTTTGCAGCGGTTTTTTTTTTTCACCACAAAAAGCAACGAGAAAGTGCAAAAATGCTGGAAAAAAGTACAAGTGTGCATTTTTTGCTGCTTTTTTTAGTGAATAAAACTAACTTTATTAAACATGTAGAAAAATGACACACATAATCCGCATCAAAAATGTGGCAAAAACTCGCAAAAAATGAAGCAAAATCTATAAGTTAGTAAGCAGCTTCTAACAACAAGACAGCAGGAAAAATGCAGCAAAAACAAAACATGTGAACATAGCCTAAATCTATCCTGTGCCTAATAAGAGGGATTGCTGACTCACTAAGGAATCTGATTACAGCTGCCAATTGAAGTCTATGGAGAAAGCAGGAAGGAGCATAGTGAGAGAAAATCAAAGACACACCTGGATGGTGATATCGCCTTTCTGTGAGACTTTTATCTCACAACAGAGCTGGATTCACATCTGCAAGGCTCAATAGTTCTCTATAATGCCCTCCATGCATTGCTTCATGTGCCGCATGGAGAGCAGGAATCCTTCATGTCTGTGTGTCATGTGTATGGGAAATATCATAGCATATAGTCATCATCACCCACCAGCTCAGAGAGAACTGAAAATTACAGAAGATGGTGCCAACATGGGGGAAAACTGGTGAAAAAATGCAGGATGCAAGTCATATAATGGCCAGGAATGGTGTGATTACTCATGTTACTTTAATTTCTGCAAATTTTTGTTAGAACCCCATAAATAGACTGCTTGCTTCATAGGTTAATGAATATGCCTAAATGATATTGTAAATGGTTGCATCCATTGTTTTTCAGCTACAATATAAATCACAAATTTTTGTATTGTCTTGCTTACAATCTTGTACTGTTTTGCGTATGCAGCTTCTATGCGTCGCTATAGTTGCATAACAGGCCATCCTCACGTAGTCTGATCTTGTATTCTATCCCATTCTTTTGCTAATTGATCAATTTTGTAGAATGTAAAAGAAAATTGTGAAGTGGCAAAAAAAGAAAAAACTTTGCTATTGGACCTGTTTCTAGATAAAGCAAGCGGGAGCGGCGGACCTGACCTGTGTTAGTGCATGAGCCGTCCAAGTGTTCATAAGAAAGTGTAAATGTCAAGACATATTATAGAAGTCCTTTGGGATCATCTTTAATATCATGCTGAGCACAGTAGCCAGACAGCACAAGCCTTTGCTTACTTTTGTGTATTTAGGCATCATTGGGCATTAGAGTGTACCTATCACTTTAATTTTTTTGTATATATGTGATACAGAACCTAATTTGCTGCCAATCAGTGGGGGTCCGGGTCCTGAGATCCCCACCGATTGCTCTTAAGCACTGCTCTGAAGAGCTTACAGGGGTTTTCCACTACTAGGACAATCCCTTCTTATGCCCCACGCTTCGCCCCGATAAAATAATAAAGCTTATACTCACCTCCCGCTCCAGCGCCGTTCTCGCGATGTTGTTGTGTCACGTGACTCCGCTGCCCAATCAGCGCTGGCGTCACCGTCACGGCCTTCTGTTGAATTGAACATAAAGAGGAAGTAAGGGATCAGCTGACCTCTGATTTCCTCAAGTTCAATTCGTCTGAAGGCGCTGACAGTGACGCCAGCATTGATTGGGAGCCGAGGAGAGCGAGTGCCAATACCAAGGGAACGACGCCGGAACGGGAGGTCAGTATAAGCTTTTTTATTTTATCGGGGCCAAGCGTGGGGTATGACAAAAGAGTTGTCCGTTGATCTCCAGAATAAGCTGCCCTCCGCTTGAATGAGATACAATCTATGATACCGGCGAAAAAAAAAAGTGGACAGTGCAATAGTTGTTGAAAAGACCGTTCTAACAACGCTGTAGACTTGGAGAATGGAGCAACAGAATGCATGGCTGATGAATGGAAGGAATTTAGACGGGACCTACAATTCTAGCTATCGCTGGAGGTTTAAGCTGTCAACCTAACACTGATCTAGCATTTATCATCGATCCAATGGATCTGTGATAAATGCTTCAGACTAAAACACCAGGATATGACTCCATGTTCATGCGTTGGATTTGGTGCAAAAAGTTTCCACAGCTAATCCATGAAGATGAAGACACGGCGAAACGCGCGTAGGGGTGGCAGGCAAGTCATGCTTTCACTCTACATCTTTGTAAGTATCAGCCTAACAATATGCACCTTACAACTCCTTTGTTTTGCACAGCATGCATTTTATTGTTATTATGATGACACAATGTATCCAATCGTTCTCTAACACCCCCCACCTCACATGAGGACAGTACCCTATTCTTGGGTTCTATGAGTGGGTGCCAGATTTCATTAGGACCTCAGTGTTTACATTAACCCCTTATTGCAGCTCTGCCTTTGCACATTGATTAACTGTTTGCTAAACCACTTATTTCAGTCAAAATTATTCCTATTTGTGCACATTGTGCAGGACCTCATGCTTTGCAAAAACTTATTTATTTGTACTTTTGGCTATACTTTTTAATATTGGTCCCTATTTTCCTGCTTTGGTAGTGATACTCTGCTCAGACTTATTTTATGTGTTAATTTATGCAAATAAAATTATTTATATGGTTGAATATACTCCTTGATCCCCTGTTGCTTTAATTATGCCCATTGGGGTCCTTTGTGTTTATACTGCCTTTTGAGTTTGGACCTGTTATTTCTTTTATTTATCTCAGGAAACCTCTTGCTTAACTCCAGTACCAACAGTAGGCTTGTCTTGCGTTCTGACTCTGTCTTTTGTCCTCCGCCTGCCCTGATCTCCGGTAGCTAAAATCGCATTGATTGAACCTGTTGACTGGCTCGTCTGTCTATATGTAAAGGATGGTGTTAGAGAGAAATCCTGTGAATAAGCTGTAATTGTCTGAGATGGGAATAGAGCTTTATTAATGCAATTTCTCAGGAGGACCGGGGGAGTTGACACATGTTGGGATGGGACCATTGAAGACCCCTATGCTCTATATTAATGACATGGTATGTGACCCTGCCTTTACGTTGTATTGGGCCCCAAGGTTAGTGCTTCTTTTTCCAATATTGTTTTCAGCTCAACACTCTACATTGCAGCGGCCGCCGGCCCCGGCACACACCAAAGTGTTTGAAATTCAAGAAGCTTACAGATTTTCCCAGCTCAAGCGGCCGTCATTCATTTCTCACTAAATATGTACCAGCAACAGAGGCCTGTTTGCAAAAGTCTCTGATTCCACAGGCAGATTTATAACCTCTTCCTGGCCGCGCAGCTATGAATCTTCACAAGGTGCCAAATATTATACAAATTAAAACAGCTTCACTTCCAGGCAAAAGTCCCATTACTCCGCGCTCCAAACAAATAGGGCTGCTTGGCATTGGATTCATTTCAGACTTTGGGGGCTTTGTGCTGTTATAATACTCCAGAAAATTATATACAGAATTTTGAGCAGGATGTGCTGTGCTATGAGAAATTCTACAGCTAAATACATAATAAATATACCTTTTATTTTCCTAAGTAGTCATTAAGCTGCATCTATAATTTACTCTTTGCAATGAACATTTACAAAATTGTAGCTTCGGTATCACAAACACTTGCTGATTTGCAGGGAAGAGGTACTGTGTGTTTTGCTGATCTTAACTCACTAAAGGTTGGTTACTAAGCGCAAACTAATGGCAAAACTGGTGGCGCTTCACTAATACTCAGCTGTCACTTGCTAATTATCTTTTTCTTAGGGCTCATGCACGTAGTTGCGTTATCATTTTTGGTTCTGTTTCATACAGAGATATGACAGGGCTTCCAATTAGTTGGTGAAAGAGGTACTGTGTGTTTTTCTGATCTTAATTCACTAAAGTTTTATTACTAAGTACAATCTAAGGGCAAAAGCAGAGGTGCTTCAGTAATACTTAACTGTCACTTGCTAATTATCTTTTTTTTAGGGATCATGCACACACTTGTGTTATGTTTTTATGGTTCTGTTTCGTACAGAGATATGACACGGCTTCCAATTAGTTGGTAGAAGAAGTATTCTATATTTTGCTGATCTTAACTCAATAAAGATTGGTTATTACATGCAAACTAAAGGCAAAACCGGTGGCATATTAGTATTACCCATCTGTCACTTGCTAATTATCTATGTTTAGGGCTCATGCACATGAGCTGTGCTATCTTTTTTTTGTTCTGTTTCCTTACTGGGATATGACAGGGCATCCAATGAGCTGTCTGAAGAGGTACTGTATTTTTTTATCTTAACTCACTAAGGGTTGATTACTACATGCCAACTAAGGGTAACACAGATAGCACAACAATAAAAGTTAGCTGTCACTTGCTATTTATCTTTTTTTTGGGACTCATGCACACAGTTGTGGTATTTTTTTTGGTTCTGTTTTATACAGAGATATGACACACGCAGGATGCGGCCAAAAGCTTGCCCAACTTCATATCTTCATATTGACCTATAATATTTAATTTATGCATAAAAAAACTACAATAAACCATGAAAAAATGACAACAGAAATATACAATAGATTTTGCAATTTAGAAAATGAATCAATGCATAGTAAATATAAAAGTGGGTGAGCAACATTCTCTTCACAATCATCAGGGTATAGAAGGAAGATTCATCATGATGCATAAAGCCATAGGTCAAAAAAATAATTTAATACCATGAGAATACAAACTTACTTATATGAACAAGCAACAAAGCAAGTACAGAATGATAATTCTTCACTCAAGTTATAACAATGCACATTTTCCTAATGTTTCCATCTAGGTTTACTGAAAACATATCCAAGATCTGTAAGCTCAGGCTTATACCGGAAAAGATAGACAGAGAGATCTGTTGTATATTCAAGAGATGAGATGGTAAAAAAACAATCCATGGATGACAATTCACGCTCAAACCTCAGAAGACAATTAAGGACTTCAAAATGTATGAGAACTTTCCTCGAAAGCAAAACTCGCAATGTAACAGTTCTTTAAATCTGTAGAGTTGATTGATCTTGCCAATCCATTGGGTGATGGTTAGAAATTCTGATTAATCTTAGTTGGAATAGACCAAGTCCCAGCCAACTGCAAAAGAATCAAAGCCAGGAATACCCTGACATTGAGGAGACTGGTTGGCAGAAGTTGCATCATATTTAAAGCATACATGTTCTTTCACACAAAACCTCCAGAAAGCAGAGTCTTGCTGCCCTCATCACAAGGTAAAACAACTTTAGGGGCACATGCTAATCTAATATTAAGCTTTCCTGGTTCTCATACTCTCTAGCTTGTCATCCACTAGTTTTGAGTGGACAATTCTTATTCATTATCCTTCTGTCAGCACGATAGGCACTAGACTTCTTTTCCATCACAACCCACAACATATATTGCTCCTGCCATTGTCCAATTGCTTGCCTGCCCTGATAAGGATAAACAGGAGAGCAGGAGTAGAGACACAAAGGCCTGTCCCCACTTCATGTAAAGAAAGAAAGATCTGCCTGACTTCCTGTACAGAAACATAGACTCGCCCTCACTTCTTATAGATACAAAGACCCTCCCCTATTTCATATTATGGACAAAGACCAACCCCCACTTCCTGTAGAGAAACAAAGACCTGCCCTCACTTCTTATAGAGAGACAAAGACCCTCACCTATTTCAAGACCAACCCCCACTTACTGTAAAGAAACAAAGACCCCCCATACTTCTTATAGAGACAAAGACCCTCCCCCTATTTCCTATAAAGACAAAAAACAACCCCCACTTCCTGTAAATAAAACAAAGACCCGCCATACTTCTTATAAAGAGACTAAGACCCTCTCTCATTTTATATTTAGAGACAAAGACCAACCCCACTTCCTGTAGAGACACAAAGATTCGCCCTCACTTCTTATAGAGACAAAGACCCTCCTCACTTCATATTTAGAAACAACGACCACCCCCCCACTTCCTGTAGAGAAACAAAGACCCACCCTCACTTCTTATAGAGAAACAGAGACCCTCTCCCATTTTATATTAAGAGACAAAAACCAACCCCCACTTCCTGTAAATATAACAAAGACCCGCCATACTTCTTATAAAGAGACAAAGACCCTCTCCCATTTTATATTTAGAGACAAAGACCAACCCCACTTCCTGTAGAGACACAAAGATTCACCCTCACTTCTTATAGAGACAAAGACCCTCCTCATTTCATATTTAGAAACAACGACCACCCCCCACTTCCTGTAGAGAAACAAATACCCACCCTCACTTCTTATAGAGAAACAGAGACCCTCTCCCATTTCATATTAAGAGACAAAGACAAACCCCCACTTCCTGTAGAGAAATAAAGACATTCCCTCATGTTTAACAGAAAAACAAAAACCCTCCCAATTTTCCTATATAGATGAAGACCAATCCCCACTTCCCGTAAAGAAACAAAGACTCGCACTCTCTTCTTACAGAGAGACAAAGACTCTCTCACATTTCATATATGGACACAAAAAACAACTTTCACTTCCTGTATGGAGCCAAATATCTGCCTCCATTTCCTGTAGAATGAAAAAAAGCTGTCCCCACTTTCTATAGAGATTCACACACTCATCCCCACTTCCTGTAGAGAAAGAATGTCCAACTCACACTTCCTGTAGAGAAAAAAGACAAACCCTCAGTTGTTTCAGAGAGACATCCCCACTTCCTGTGGAGAAAGACCTGCCCCCACTTCCAGTAAAGAGAGAAAGACCCACCCCCACTTCCTGTATAGAAAGAAAGACCAGCCTCAACTTCCTGTAGAAATAAAGACCAGCCCCCACTTCCTGTGCAGAGAAAAAGAAATGCCCTGGCTTCATGTAGAGCAAGAAAAAACAGCCTGCACTACCTGTGTAGAGAGAAAGACCCACCCCTACTTTCTGTACAAAAGAAAGACACACCCCACTTCCTGTACAGAAAGAAAGAACCATTCCACTTCCTGTAAAGAAAAAGCCACTCCCACTTCCTGTAGAGAAAGAAAGAGCCACTCCCACTTCCTGTAGAGAAAAAAAGAGCCACCCTCACTTCCTGTAGAGAAAAAAAGAGCCACTCCCACTTCCTGTAGAGTATACTTACACAGAAGGGAGAAACCTAGTGGCCGGAACATTGTAGGAATTTTTCAGGGTTAAAACTACATGATTTTAAAGTGATTTGCAGATTGTCTTTCACATTATGTTTCAAATGCGATCACGTTTTCTGAAAGTACAGGTCAGGTTTATATATCCAGAGCTGCGTATAATGTTGGTATTCAGTCTCAGCTGCTGTAAAAACTAGGGGAGAGTTTTTATATGATTATCTTGCAAGAAAAAATTATTAAAATTCTCATTGATGAGTGAATGAGACAAGGTTATCGATTGCCATCCATAAAAATGTCACAGATGAAGCAATATATCAGCTCAGGAGTACACCATCATTCCTTCCCTTAATCACATCAGAAGAATTTAATGTTTGAAGACTCCAAGAATAATCCATTCCTGTACATTACCTGGGATTGATGCCTCTAGTCTTCAGTCATCGTCTCTCCCTCCTCTACCAAGTCAATGGGATATTATAGCTTCATACAATTCAACAATTTCAAATACGGAAATGATTACACCCACATTAAAACACCTGAGTACCAAGACTCCATGAATGATCATCTATCGTCATTTACTCAGAGGAATCAGATGACTATTGAAATCAAGCATTGTTTGCGATCTCTTGGGAGGATAGGAGTTAAGTGCAATGTTTATTTCAGCCTCCACCTGTACCGATAGGTAACGTTTGCAATTTATGTCTTTTCACGTCCAACAGGGGAGCCGTTAGATGGCACATTAAGGAGTGTACTAAGTGCTTTTAATGAATCCCATGGCTCTCGTCAGATCAAAGGACACACGTGAGAGCTGTTAGCTGCCAAACTTTTGCCATATTGAATGGGATATGGGTTTTCCATTGAACACAAAGTGAAAATAACATCATAATAATGTAGGCTGACTCGTATGGACAGGAGATCATGCACTCAATTCTGCCCAAGAAGCTAAGATAGCTCATTAGTCATCTATCCATTAACATAAATTAGAGTATGTTAGTGAAAATTTTAAGTGGCTCTTTCAGATCTGATGGCAGTATATGATGGAGTGGGAGATGCTCAGAGATATAGCATTTCTATTGTTTTTAATTTTGTATTAACAGTTGCCAGAACTCATAGACATACTTTCCCATAAACTCTTAAAGCCTGCGAGTCCTGCTTCACCAACCACTCACAGAGAAAGACTGAGAGTCCTGCATCCCCATCTACTCAAAGAGAAAGTCCGAATCCTGCTTCCCCACTCATAGAGACTAAATCCTGCTGCCTCACCCACTCATAGAGAAAGCCTGTGAATCCTGCTTCCCCACCCATAGAAACTGAATCCTGCTTCCTCACCCACTCATAGAGAAAGCCTGAACCCTGCTTCCTCCATCCATAGAGAAAGCCTGAATCCTGCTTCCTCCACCCATAAAGCCTGAATCCTGCTTCCTCCACCCATAAAGCCCGAATCCTGCTTCCCCACCCATAGAGAAAGCCTGAATCCTGCTTCCCCACCCATAGAGAAAGCCTGAATCCTGCTTCCTCCACCCATAGAGAAAGCCTGAACCCTGCTTCCTCCACCTATAGAGAAAGCCCGAATCCTGCTTCCCCGACCATAGAGAAAGCCTGAATCCTGCTTCACCACCCATAGAGAAAGCCTGAATCCTGCTTCCTTCACCCATACAGAAAGCCTAAACCCTGCTTCCTTCACCCATAGAGAAAGCCTGAATCCTGCTTCCTCAACCCATAGAGAAAACCTGAATCCTGCTTCCTCCACCTATAGAGAAAGCCTGAATCCTGCTTCCTCCACGCACCCATGGAGAAATCCTGAATCATGATTCCTCCACCCATAGAGAAAACCTGAATCCTGCTTCCTCCACCCATAGAGAAAGCCTGAATCCTGCTTCTTCCACCCATAGAGAAAGCCTGAATCCTGCTTCCTCCACCTATAGAGAAAGCCTGAATCCTGCTTCCTCCACGCACCCATAGAGAAATCCTGAATCATGATTCCTCCACCCATAAAGCCTGAATCCTGCTTCCTCCACCCATAGAGAAAGCCTGAATCCTGCTTCCTCCACCCATAGAGAAATCCTGAATCATGATTCCTCCACCCATAGAGAAAGCCTGAATCTTGCTTCCCCACCCATAGAGAAAGCCAGAATCCTGCTTCCTCCACCCACCCATAGAGAAAGCCTGAATCCTGCTTCCTTCACCCATAAAGCCT
>VIAB01008959.1:23055-42577 GCA_009801035.1 Oophaga pumilio | reverse complement strand
TTGTGTCATTCTCAAAACTTTTGGCCATGACTGTATAGTGGGCTTTAGAAGCCAGACATTCTTTGCCTACATACTCCGGACATATAAATCTCATTTCACTAGGTGATTATGCAATAATCAAAAATGTACATTACACAGTTGACAGAACTGTGCTTTTTCAGCTCAGAAACTGGTAACATCCAGCCTCCGACAGCACTAAACAGCTAATCAATGGGGGTGCTGGGTTTTGGACCCTCACTGATCTGATATTGACGACCTATCAATAGCATATGTCATCAATATAAAAGTAGTGGAATGACCCTTTAAACATTTTAAATATGTATCTAACAACCGAAGAGGTGTTAACCGTTAAAATGCCACAGCCAATCTCTGATGGCAGCATATGATTGGGACACACACTGAGGATGAGATCGAGGGGAACAGATGGCTTACCATGTCAGCCATTCCCCCTGCCTGTCACTGCCATCTTACTCAATAACAAATCTATTGAAGTTTCTACTACCGTAATCATAGAGGCCTGGAGAATCACATTTCCCAGTTATTTTTATTGAACAATGAAGGCCACTTAAAATTTTGTACCCATTCTTCAATATATTGTATTGTAAAATGAATGTTGTCATTCAAAACTACTACTTGACCCGCTAAAAACAATCCCTCGTATGACTATGCTTACCAAAAAAAAAGTTATGCCTCTTGCAAAAAGAGTAGGAAAAAAAACAATGTGCAAACATGTAACATTCTTTTTTCTACAGAACTATACCTATGTTACCAAACAGACCGCCACCTTGTTCTTTAACAGCTTCACTGTACAAATCCAGGAATATTTACAGCCCACACGTTATGTAAGCCATCAATCCAGCTAGAAACCTGTTTAGTTCAGTCCTGTTGCCATTGTTACCATTATTTGCTATTTAAACCTTGAATAAGTAACAGGATGAGATTAATCAGGGCAGGAAACCTTGCATTATTCGGGATCTCCTGATATTACTAAGATTGCTCTTTATTTTATTTATTAGAGTTTATTTCTTTAGAATGATAGCAAACGTAAAGTCTTGCGGCATGTGTCCGAAACAGCTCCCGGCTACATGATTTTGAAACCAAATCATGTGGCCATTGAGCATCACAGCGAGTGGTGTTCCAGATGCAGCAAGACTCACTGTGTGCCATCAACCTTGCAATGGATTTCCGTTAACAAGTAATTAAAGGAGCTGTCCAGGACTTTTATATTGATGGCCTAGCCTTAGGATTGGTTGCAAATATGTGATGGGTGGGATTGCGACGCTCAGCAACCCCGCCGATCAGCTGTTCCTGCGGCCTATGACAGCCAGATATGCTCAGTTACGGAATGGAACTACAGAGCTGTCACCTGTAGCTGCGCAACCGTGTACTGCACCTCCGCCACCTATTGACTCGAATAAGGGGCAGATATGCAGTAAGCGGCTGTGGTCACTATACAGTTGACAGCGCAGTTTAGTTCAGCTCTGCAACTGATCATATATCCGGCTGCCGCTGACACCAGAGATAGCTGATCGATGATCACCTGGTGTTACCCCTACAATCCAATATTAATGATTTAACCTACAGATAGGCCATCAATATAAAAGCCCTGGACAATCCCTCTACTATTCTTTTATTTGCATGTATAGCCACAGTGAGTTTTTGGAGAAAAACTGAAACACTAACAGGGTAACACTTTCAATGTAAGTAGCTACTCTTGGTGTAATGATGTATATGTTGCGGTAGTAATACAAGGACAAGCAGTAGTGGTTGTCACTTAGTTACTCTTGGGCTAAAGGCAATTATTTAATCTGCAGATTCAAACAATAATTAAGTGACAACCAACATATGGCCAATATGAATGGAGATGCCCATAAAAGGGTTTTTTCCAAAATTCAAGATCCTATCCCAATATGTAGTAGATGTAATAGCAAACATCTTCAAACAGGAATGTAGTACAGTTCTTCTGATTCGCTACGTCGCTTACCCCATGTGCAGGGAATTGCAGTAGCTTAAATATCCATGGTTACGACTGATGAGAACCAACTGCTGCTGGGAATCATAGTCTAATTTAAAGGGGTATTCCCATCTCAATATGTAGTAGGTGTAATAATAATAATATTAGCAAATACCTCCAATTAGAAATGTAGTATAGTTCTTTTGATAAGCTATGTCGCTTACCCCACATGCAGGGCATTGCAGTAGCCTAGCTATCCATGGTTAATACCACCCATTTATTCACAGTTAGTGATCGTAACAATGGATACCTAATCTACTGCAATGCTTCCCCATAGGGTAAGCGACATAACTTATCAGAAGAACTATGCCACATTTCTAATTTGAGATATTTGCATTGTTACTACATATTGATATAGCATCTTGGAGATGGGAATACCTATTTGACGGATTTGCACTCCTTCACAATGGTAGTGAGGAGTTGTGTGTTTGTTGCGTGCTGCAGAATTCAGTGATGCTAAACTGAAAATGTTGCTCTGCTGAGGAATATAGCAAAAAATAATCCTCTGCCATTTACATCAACAGAGTGGCATTTGCAGTTTCACATCACTGAACTCAGCAGCAGGGAACCAACACTGCTCAACTACTCGCAACTTTTGTAGCCAAAGCCCCATTCTGCAATATAGCTTTTTGTCCCCTCTATATACAGACCATCCTGCAGTATATCTCTCCTTTGTTACCTCTATATACAGCCAATCCTGCAGCACATATTTCCTTTTCGGCCCCTTTATATACAGCCTATCCTGCAGTATATCTCTCCTTTCAGCCCCCTGTATACTGCCTCATTTTGCAGTACATCACTCCTCTTAGCTCCCATCCTGCAGTACATCACTCCTCTTAGTTACCAGCACACCAAACTCTATTGCTTCCTTTCAATGGCAAAATCCCTTACAGCACACCTATGCTGGCAGGTTGATATCTGAGAAAGACTGCATTATGCAGGATCGACCTCTGCTAATAAAGAGAAAAGCACTAGCTGGTAAATACTACTTACAGCAGTGTGACAGGAGCCTGTGCTAAAGCGAACCTGACTGCTGATCATGGGTTGGGCAGCATGTACTGGACTGAGTATGCACAATATCAGTCATATTTGATTAATTCTGAAATGCTATGGCATTTTTGGAGGAAAGGAAAGAAAAAAAAAAAAAGAGAAAAACATAATAGCCAGTTTTCCTTGATCACTACCTGGTCTCTCCCTGCATGTATTAGAAGAGACCTGTCACTCCAGGGCAGTGGGCGGAGAGAAGCCGCCAAGGACCAGCTTATTTGACTACTCTCGCGTGCAGCTCGGTCCCCGGCGGTTATTAAACAGTGTTTCTCTCGGAAAGGTCTCAGCATTTCAGAGTTAAATATATATTGCTGAATTCTTGCAGTCAGTAGTGTCTGATTGGCAGCAAGCATCCGCTGTCAGGTTCTCTTTACCCTGAAATATGGAAAATGGTTTATTGGTTACTGAACATCAGGGCTGATATTAGCTCAGTAAAAGCCCTCTAGAAGACCAGGTAGCTGATTCGTTTTACTGCTCCTGTCCTGCTCTGAGTCTATAACGTCTCTTCTCTTTGGTAAGGTGGTCAAGGTGATCAAGGAGCTACCGATTACTTTCTGTACACGCAGCAGTTTCAGATGCAGAATTTCAGTTTTAATTCCGTGCCTCCTTGTTAACCCCTCACACCCAGAGAACCTGCCATCTACTTTGCTCACCACAGGGCCTGTTGCAGGTTGTACCCACCATCCTCACGCAGCATCAGTTAGCATTCGTCTACCTCTCCTCTCTCAGGACTCCTGCCTCAAGGGAAGCCCCTGACAGTCTCTTAGCTTACACAGAACCCCGGAGGAGTTGGAACATTTTTCTTGACATACAGTTCCACACCTATTTTGCAAATTCTCCATACTACTTTAACTGTCAAGACAAGTGGCAAATGACTGCCAAATAGGCATGTTTCAACCACAAGGATTGCAGAGTGCAGAAAACATTAGGGAAACAATGAAATGTATATTACCTCTTTTCGTTTTCGGGAATTTTTTCCTTAGCTTATTTTTTAGAATATTTAGTTTGGAGATAATATCAGGTGTTGCGATGTAGAAATCTGCTTGTACTTCATCGTTTAGAATCTGCAATGTCAACATTTTTTTTTACATTAGTTAAGATGGGTCTACAACCTAGAAGTTAAGGCTAATCACTGTCAGAAAGAATCAGGAATCAATGCCAACTGTAAACTTATAACGGCATAGTCACAATGAGTTTTTTGTTGAGCATTTTGGAGTGGATTCTGCTTTAAATCTTTAGATATAGATTTGGGAAACACACACCCAAAAATGCATAAAAAAACCCCAACATGTACTTTAGAAACAATTGTTTATTTAAATGTATACAAAGTTTCTTCAAAAAAAGTATTTGAAGGAAGTTTGTGTGGATTTTGGAGTAGAAACTGCTTCAAAATCCTTGTAAAAAAAATAAATAAAAATAATCGGTGAGAAATACATACAGTGGCTTGCAAAAGTATTGAGCCCCTTGGCTTTTTAGCTATTTTGTACACTACAACCTGTTTTTAAATATTTTTGTAATCCGATTTGTGTGTGATGAATCAGCACTAAATAGTCAAAGTTGGTGAAGTGAGAAAATAACTAAATTTATGGGATCAAATAACTAAAAATTATCATGTGCATAAGTATTCACCCCTATTCTATGAAGCCCCTAAAAATTTCTGGGGCAAGCAATTACCTTCATAAGTCACACGCTTAGTGAAAGGAAGCCCACCCGTGTGCAACCTATGTGTCACATGGACTGTCAGTATATACACACCTTTTCTGAAAGGCCACAGAGGCTGCAACACCATTAACCAAAAGGGAGGCACCACTAACCAAACACCATGGAAATCTCTAAACAATTCAGGGGCAAAGTTGCTGAGACGTACAAGTCAGAGTTGGGTTATAAAAAATATCCCATTCTCTGAAAATCCCCTGAAGCACAATCAAATCCATTATCATCAAATGGAAAGAACATGGTACCACAATAATACCGTTAACGGTAAGTAACTAAGACTTTATTCAAAGCGACCATGACAGCACCCAACGAGAGAATTACAGAGAGTAATAACTACTCAGGGAGGGACTACAGCCTGCAGTACTCTTACACCAAAGGAGAGATCAGAGGAAGCACCCAAGTCTAATCTATAATGATTGAAGAATGTGCTCGGAGAGGACCAAGTGGCGGTCTTACATATTTGGTCGATGGAGACTTCCGACCTCTCTGCCCACGAGGTTGCCACGGCTCGAGTGGAATGTGCACTCAGTTTCTCAGGTGCCGGTTTGCCCTTTGAGGTGTATGTTAGTGAGATGGCCCCCCCAATCCATCTAGCTAGTGTGCCCTTTGACACTCTAAGGCCCTTCCTGGGGCCTTGAAAGGGGACAAACAAGGCGTTATCCTTTTTCCAGGGGTCAGTTATCGCCATGTACTCTAAGAGACATCTCCTCACGTCTAGGGTGTGGAGTTTCATTTCCTTCTGGTTACCTGGATTGGGTAGGAAGGATGGAAGAACTATCTCCTGTGTCCTATGGAAAGTGGAAGCTACCTTAGGTAAGTATGCTGGACAGGGCCTGAGTATCACCCTATCGTCTTGGAATTGTGCATACGGAGGGAGCCTAGACAATGCCAGAATGTCGCTCACTCTTCGTGCTGACGTCAATGCCACCAAGAAGGCTACCTTGATGGAAAGATTTTTTACCGAGGCTGATGAGATGGGTTCAAACGGAGCCTCCGTTATGTCTGTAAGAACTAGGTTTAAATCCCATGGCAGAAACCTACTTCTAATTATAGGCCTAGATCTACACGCTGCTTTAACAAATCTACTGACCCAATAGTTACCGGCGATGTCGCAGTTAAAAAGAGCCCCCAGGGCTGAAACCTGCACTTTAAGGGTACTGGTGGAAAGTCCCATATCTAGACCTCTTTGCAGGAACTCTAAGATCTGAGCTATCGGGCTGGTTCTTCGGCTACCACTCCTGAGTTCTGTAAGAACATCCTCCAGGTCTTGGCATGAATTTTGGTTGTAACTTCTTTCCTGCTCTTAAGGAGGGTACTTATTAAGCTAGGAGAAAACCCTTTATTCTTTAGTAATGACCGTTCAAAATCCACGCCATCAGATGCAGGCCAGCCACCTGAAGATGGTAGACTGGGCCCTGGGATAGGAGGTCTGGTAGGACCCACAGATCGGACACAGACATGGCCCTGAGGCTTGAGAACCATGCCCTCGTGGGCCAAGAGGGTGCGATTAGTATTACTTTTGCTTTGTCCTTCCTGATTTTCCTGACCACTAGGGGTATCAAGGACAAGGGAGGGAAGGCATAGGCTGGAGTAAAGTCCCATTTTATCTGGAAAGCTTCTATTGCCAGCGGGCTTTCCCTGGGATTTAGTGAACAGAACTGCTTCACCTTTCTGTTCCTTCTGTTGGCGAAGAGATCCATGTCTGGCTGACCCCACCTCCGTACAATCAGGTTGAAAATGGTAGTTTTTAGAGACCATTCCCCTTGTCTTAGAAGGTTGCGGCTTAGAAAATCTGCTGTGGCATTTTCTTTCCCTCTTATATGCAGAGCTGTTAAAGATGGACAATGTTGTTCTGCCAGATGGAACAGGCGCTCTGTTACTTGCATCAGAGGTCTGGAACGAGTGCCAACCAGGTGGTTGATGTAAGCCACTGAGACCTGATTGTCGGATAGAACTCGCACATGACAACCCTGTAGATACATAAGGAGTCTTTTTACCGGCTGCTCTACTGCTGATATTTCCTTCAGGTTAGAAGACATCTCTACCTGATGATGCTCCCATAGGCCCTGTACTATAACTTCACCCATATGAGCCCCCCAACTAGTAGTGGTTGCATCCGTGGTGATCACTCGGGTTATATTATATTCCCAGGGCACCCCTCTGGATAAGTTACACTCGTTCAGCCACCACTCCAGAGACGTTATGGTGGTTCGGGATAAAGTTAGCTGGCCTTCCAAGCGACGCCTAAGAATTCTATCATACAGCAAGATTTCGACCTGTAGCGTTCTGGCATGCAACTGTGCCCACCGGACTGCGGAGATGCAGGAGGAAAGACAGCCCAACAGGGACATGGCCTTAATGAGGGACATGGTGGGGTTGTTTGAGGCGTTTAAGATTTGATAACGCAGACTAATTAATTTGTCGGGTGGTAGACGTTCTTGATTTTGAGAGTCTAAGATCAGGCCTAAAAACTGCTGCACCCTCACGGGCTGCAATAGAGATTTTGTGACATTTAGCAGCCACCACAACTGTTCTAGTGCAGACATTCCTCTTTGTAACTGTCCCAGACAATGGTCCGCTGTTTTGCCTATAATAAGGAAGTAATCGAGGTAGGGAATTATCAGGATCTGAGATTCTCGCAGGTGGGCCATGACCTCTGCTATGACTTTCATGAATACACGAGGGGCGACCGCCAGGCCAAACGGAAGGGCTCTATATTGAAAATGTTGAACTGAACCTTTTAACCAAACTGCTACTCTAAGGAAACGCTGATGGGTCACATGAATAGGGACATGGTAATAGGCGTCTTTCAAATCTAACACTACAATAAAGCAGTTTTCAAACAATAGCTTTATTGCTGAATTGATGGTTTCCATTTTGAATGGCCGTACTATTAGGAATTTATTCAAGGCCTTTAAATTAATTAGTGTCCTGAAGGAACCGTCTGGTTTACGGACCAAAAACAGAGGGGAATAGAAGCCTCTACCCCTCTCTGTTTCCGGTACCTCCACCAGGACTTTCTTACAACATAAATCATGCATTTCTGACTCCAGGACCGCCTGCTCTGATGAAGAGGATCGGATGGGACTGATTTTAAAATTATCCTTAGGCATTCACGAAAATTCTAATCGAAGTCCTGAAGCTACGAGGCCCAGAATCCAGCTGCTGTTGGAGATTAGGGACAAGGCCAGGTAGAAGGCCGTTAATCTACCTCCTACCGGACCCGCTAGTCATTGGGAGGTTTTCTTGGTTTCTCGAGATGGGCCCCTGAACATGTATCCCGTAACTTTCCTTTTTCTATCGTCCCATTTAGCTCGCTCCCTGGACGACCTTCTACGGTTAAATCTTTTCCTGCTGAAACGACGTCTATAGGAGGGTTTTGGCACATTGGGGATTTTTTTCTTATCATCCCCCGTTTTCTCTAAGAGTACGTCCAGGACAGGGCGAAACAGATATTCGCCTTCACATGGGATAGAGCAGAGACGGGATCTAGCTTGAATATCCCCTGGCCAACATTTCAACCACAGCTGCTCCACGGGAGCTTCTGACACTTCCATTCTGGATGAGAAGCGTCCCTGCAGCAGGTCAGGCCCCTTTTAAGCGCACACCCCCGGATATCCGGGTCAGCAGGACTGTAGCCAGGGATCCGGATCCCGGATTCAGGCCGCCCCTCCACCATATACCCTCCCGCCTCTCCACAGTCGCCCTATCCTGAGGCCGGGGGGCTGCAACCCGGCGGTATAGCAAGGATAAAAGCCAGCCGGCATCCGACTTCCGGTCCAGTGCTCCAAACCCCGTTCCCCTTGACGCGTCACATCTGCGCCTCCCAAGAAGGCAGCAGGGACGCGCGGGTGGACGCCATGGAGACGCCGACGCCAGGACCGGACGCTGCAGCCACCCCGCCCGACTGCCCGACGGTCAGACCGGAACGCCGCAGGACGCGAGGCACCGGAGAAGGGGAACAGACGGACCCCAGGGGGAAATACTTACCTTCCGGCGCTGGCTTCAGGAGAAGGAATCCTCCGGACACCGCTCCCCCTGCTCCGCACACTGCAGTGGAATCCTCCCTGGACCCACCGTGGCGCTTCCAGGGCCCCCACACCGGTCGAGGTAGAAGACTTCCCGCTACCTGGGTCGACCGGCCGGCCTGGGATGCTATAGTAGAATTTCATCTGTAGGGATCCTGTCCTCCAGGAACAGGAAACCAACTGATGCGTGGGAGAGGTGCCGCCCTTATGTATCTGTAGGTTTCCTGTTCCTGAAGGGCGGATCCCCTCTCTCATTGGGTGAGGTCATGGTCGCTTCGAATAAACCAAATGTTCACAGTTATAGGCATGTTCTTTACATGAACTGAATCAAACCCTCAAAATAAAAACAGTGTAGTGAAACTCCAGGTTGTGAGGTAACAAAACACGGCAAAAATGCCAATACTTTTGCAAGCCACAGAAACCATATAGATTATTAATAATTGCAAAACTCAAAATCAATATTGAGGTCAATCACAGCAATTGTATAATGCACACATTTAGACTTCAGGCCGCACAAGTTCTATTTCTCAAAGGGGTCTTCCTACAACCAAAGTTAATTTTAAGATTGATTTTAATCAATACATCTTGGAATAATAATAATTTCCACAATTGGATGTGTTTAAATAAAATGTTCCTGTTCAGAGAAAATCTTATACATGTGCCCCTGCTGTGTACTGTTTAGTGGCATGGGACATGGTCTGATCATACCACATCTCCTGGACAAGGGAGGAAGCAAAAGAGAATAAACAGAGAGCACAGGATGGGATCACAGTTGATTCTTTATGTAACAAAGTTTTTCTTTGTTTTGAAAAAATGTTTTACCTCAAAGAAAGAATTATTTGCGATCCCATGCTGTTCTGTCTCTGTACTTTTTTGCTTCCTCCCCTGCCCAGGAGCTGTGGTACGATCAGACCATATCCCTGTACGGTCAGACACGGCCATTACACAGTACACAGCAGGGGCATATTTAAAAGAAATGTCCCTGTGCTGAGATAATCTTATAAACACAACCAATTGTGGAAATTATTATTCCAAGAGCTATCGATTAAGATGAACTTTGTTCATGGGAAAACCGCTTTAAATCAGCCTCCAAAAATGTTAGTATGTGAAAGGCCAAATTCAAATATCTGTGTATCATGGTACGTTAAGAACCGCAATGCATGGACTGGCCACGGGTCTCTTGACCCTAACTTGGCAGCCTCATATAAGCCTATGAGGCTGTGAAGTTAAGATCAGTAGAACAGTTGTTGGACCACGATACACTGATGCCAGGATTCGGCCAAACAGTTAAGAAGAACAGCACTCCATACGCAGGCATGCCTTCAGAAAGATTAATTTTTCCTTTACTGATTCAAGCAACACAAAGCATGAGAAACAAAATATTACAAATACAATGTTTCGGGTCAAAGACCCTTCATCAGGTATGGTAACAAGTCAGCAAACTGCAGTTGCGGTCGAATGCTTATCATCTAGGTCCGTGACACAGGAAAAAAGACCCTGTACTTTCGGACCAGTACATACCCTTGAAACGTCTAATATGTTACCATACTCGAATGGTCTTTGACCCAAACCGTTGCGTAAAAGATTATTAATCTCGCAGGCAGTATTTGCTTGACTCTGGGTAATAAAAATGCAACTTTCTGAAGCCATTCCTACATATAGATTGCGGATCTAACTACTGTTACACATACTAGCATTAATAGAATGGTTGAGTCGTCATTCCAATGCCATTTCTACTTAATTCTGCATGTAGTTCCTGGGTAGCGAGAGGTTTCCAGATACATCGTTACTGATTTGATAATCTGTTAAAATGTGGAAAATAATTAGAAACCAACTCTACAATGAGACACTTTCTTTGTACGCACTACAAAAAAAAATAAAAATCTTCCCAACCAGTGATTCCACAACCTACAGTAACAAGAATTCTCAAAGCTTTGCTAGCATGCACACTGAGAAAACTCTTGAAACATAATGAGCCAACTACCAAGTTGTACATCAGTCCTCTTCTTTGAAGTACTGCAAGGCTGTTTTTCACACAAGACAAGCTTTTTAGATCAGAAGCCTAAAGTGGAATGTGAGATCATGGCGTGTCCATTCCTCCGATAATGACAAAGCCGCAGATCTGGTTTGCAAGACCTAAAAGTAACACAGCTAGCAATCCGACATTATACGGTTCAGTCATTTACCATTTGTTCAGTGTGAATAGCATGAAAGCCATGGTGCAGAATGTTATCCATGGCAGCAATGAATTTACAGGCATGAAATAGGATACCTGCGGGATGAGCTCAAGCCCTCCAACAAATGCAGCTCCATTCTTTTTTGCAATCTCAGCTTCTTCTGCTTTCTGCAGAGGGATGGAATAAAAAACAAACACAAAATCAGGTCAGTGTGAAACAAAGGGACTGAGGATGGTAAAACCGTGCTATATGTAATTCATTAATTGTATACGTTTCTTGCTGCGTCCGATGGAATAGGTAGAGGTTTACTGATCAATGTACAAAAGTTCTGGTGCAATTTGTGGCAAATAACTTTTAAGACACTTTTTGCACCTTGTTCCACAAAGTGGCATGGTATTGCATAAGAAGAGTAGGCATACAGTGCTTTTCAAAAGTATTTATACCCCGTGAACTGTTCCACATTTTTTCACGTTACACTGACAACTTAAATGTATTTTAATGGGATTTTATGCGAGATGCCAACACTAAGTAGCAAGGATTTGTGAAGTACAAAAAGGACATGATGCATGGTGTTCTACTCATTTTAAAAATATGAATCTAAAAATTGTGATGTGCATTTGTATCCAGTCCCCAGTAGTCTGATACCTCTAAAAATCCTGATTGATCAATTGCCTTGATAAGTCACATAATTAGTAAATTGAGTCCACCCCGGTGTAATTTATTTTCAGTGTAACTGCAACTTTTCTGTGCAGGCCTCAAAGGTTTGTTTCGGAACAAATAGAATCATGAAAACCAAGGAACACACGACATGTTAGAGATAAAGTTGTGGAGAAGAGTAAAGCAGGGATACGGTAAAAAAACAAAACAAAAAAAAACCAACATGCTCTGAACATTTCAGAGAGCGTAGTTCAATCCATAATCTAAAAATAGAATTACACTTACCGGTAATTCAGTTTCTAAGACCCCCTACGAAAGCATTACAGGACGTTGCCTCATCATCCTAACTATGGAATGGAAACACAAAGAGGTTAAATAAGCCCTCTCCATCTTCTATCTGTAGTGTTTTTCTAAAAGGACCACACCGGAATGCTTGATTGAAATATTTATTAACACGACAGCACCACAGAAGCAATACCAAAGAATAATGCTAAGGAGGGACAATTGCTTGAAAGACTTACTTTCAAAGGCGAAATCCCTACTTGACATCAAATCTAGCCTATAATGTCATGAGAAGGTATGGACCAAGGACCAGGTAGCAGCTTTGCATATCTGCTCGATGGAGACACAAGCCCTATCGGCCCAGGAGACAGACATGGCTCTGGTGGAATGAGTTTTCAGCGATACTGGAGGACATAAATTCTGGCTCTTATATGATTTACAGATCGCTTTCTTAATCCAGTTTGCTAACGCATTTTTTGAGCTCTTCCCTTTGTTGAGGCCACAGTATTGTACAAAGAGATTCTGATCTATTCTCCAGGTTTCAGTCTGTTGTAAATAGTAGAGAACAGTCCTCCTGACATCCAAAGAATGGAATTCTTCATCTCTGCTTGTCAGATTCTGACAAAAGGAAGGGAGGACTATCTGCTGAGACATATGAAAGTCTGTTGTGACTTTAGGTAAGAATGAAGGGTCTAGCTGGAGAACCATTCTATCCTCAAGGATCTTTAGATAGGGTTCCCTGGTAGAGAGGGCCTGGATTTCACACTCTTCTAGCTGAGATGGCGACTAGAAATGCAGCTTTCCATGACAGTTTATCTATATGAATCAAGGACATTGGTTCGAAGGGAAGCATGGTTACATTAAATCCTTAAAGTACAATATCCAAATCCTACGATAGGATTCCATTGGATCTTCTTGGATGCATTCATGAACCAGCTGTCATAAGTCTCTTTAACCATCAGTGATCCACTAGATTTCTAACAAAACAGGAAGTTAAGGTTGGCACCTGGACCTCGAGGGTACTAGGTATTAACCGTTTTGACAAGTTCTCCTGCAAGTGCGCAGGCTCTGGGCCTCTGACCTTTCCCGGCGCCCTGCAGTACTTTGCTCTCAACAGGGCAGAGAAGTACGCCTGTGCAGAAGCGCGATGCCGGGAGCGAGGAAGCAAGCAGGAGGGCGGCGTCGCAAGAAGATAGGAGGCGCCGGACCTGCAAAACCCATCGGACCGGACCGCCAGCCCCCCAGGTGAGTATAATAAAACTTATTTCTCTTATCTTGCAGGTGGGACCGGGGGCTTATCTACAGCATTATAGAATGCTGTAGATAATCCTTGAATGGCAGTGGCCACATCTTAAAGCGGCCAAAACAGCTGACAGGTTTCCTTTAAACTCTGTATGTTATCATGAATGGGGAAAACCAACTTCCTTTTTTATTTTAACCTTCTGAACATCTCATAATAAATGGTTTGAGTAGTCTTCTCTTCCTCTACCTTCATAGTAGTCCTCACAATTGACAATTTCTCCATATTCTCAGAGGTAAAGTAATTCTTTTTAGCCTCCTTTCTAGCCTCCTCCTAGTTTCGATTCGAGGTTGACTCTCCTTCTTCCAGCCACTTGTCAGAGATGGAAACATCTGCCTCAGAGTCAGAACTATCCCTAGGACTGTACTTCCTCTTTTTTGCTGATAACTGGCCCATAGAGATATAGATTGAGAGGATTGTGAAAAAGAGGCTAGGGAAGTCAATCTCCTGCAGTACCATTCTTACTTCCTCCATAAGGGAAAACTGCTCCTCTTTCATAATCTTCTCTGTACACCCCTGGCATAAAGGTTTTTTTATGGGCACAAGTGGGTTTTTTTTTTTTACTACAGATCGCCCATTTCATAGTTTCTTCCCTCACTCTTGGTGAAGGATCCTTGTCTCCCTACAAAAGAGGGGAAATAACCTAAATATAGATCCTGCCCAAAGACAGTGGAAACTTACCCATACCAGTAATACTTTCTGGGCCTGGGTTCACGCTGGGCTCTGACGATGCAGATCTTAGGGACACCACATCTTCCATAGTCAAAGAAGTTTTTTTCTACCTTAAGGTATCTTCCTATCAGGGTTTTCTTATAGGGCAGATACCGTAATTCAGCATGTCATCATCCAATGGCATGAAAGATTCCTCCTTAGTAAGAAAAACCCTGTCCAGCGATTCTTCGTTTGTAGCTCCAGTGGTCCATTTTCAAATTTCCCGGTAGCGATGCCATGCGTTCCATGCTGGAACGAACCCAGGAGTGATGTCACACGAGAAGGATTCTAGGAACTTCCGGCGCTTCCTGCAAGCGTCTCACACACTGACATGGAGGAAAGAAGGAAGACTGCGGCAGGGTAGTTACAGGAGAACCCCAGCCCCGACACCACTCAGCATTACCCTGAGGTGAAGGAAAATGGGGAGGTCCCGCTCTCAAAGGTGCAGGACCTGCATGAAGAGGAAGGCGGCGCGATCGACCTCTGCAGCCCAGCTTGATCCAAAGTAAACTTCCGAGGTGTCTTCTCAACGGCCTTAGCACCCTACAGGTAACTTCTTCATCCCTCAGGGAAAAGATAAATACTGAGGATAGAAGGTGGGGAGGGGCTATTTAACTTCTGCTTTTCCTGTCCCTAATTAGAATGAGGAGGCAACCTCCTGTGATGCTGTTGTGGAGGGGATTAGAAAAACAAAGTGAGTGTCACAATTGCAAACCTACCAAGACACGGACATCCACCTAACTGACATTCCAAGCAAGGAGATCACTAATTAGAAAAGCTGCTAAGAGGTCCATGGTCTGCAGAGATCCACAGCTCAGGTAGGAGAATCTGTCCAGAGGACAACTATTATTCATATACTCCACAAATCTGTTCTTTATGGAAGAGTGGCAAGAAAAAAAAGCCATTTTTGAAAGCAAGCCATAAGAAGTACTGTTTGAACTCTGCAAAAGGCCATGTGGGATAAGGTGCTTTGATCAGATGAGATCAAAGTAGAACTTTTTGGGCTAAATGCAAAATGTTATAAGTGGCGGAAAACTAACGCTGCACATCACCCTAAAAACATCATACCAAACGTCAAACATGGTGGTAGAAGCATCATGCTGTGTGGATGCTTTTCTTTAGCAGAGCCAGGGAAGCTGGTCAGAGTTGATGGGAAGATGGATGGAGCTAAATACAGGACAATACTGGAGAAAAAAACTTGTTGAAGTTAATGGGTGCAAAAGACTTCAGACTGGGCATAGGTTCATCTTTCAGCAAGACGACAACCTTAAACATACTGACAGTTATAATGGAATAGTTTATATCAAAGCAAATTCATGTGTTTGAATGGCTCAGTCACAGTCCAAACCTAAATCTCATTGAGAATCTGTGACATGACTTAAAAATTGCTGTTACAGATGCTCTACATCCAATCTCATTGAGCTAGAGTTGGTTTGCAAAAGAGAATGGGCAAAAATTTCAGCCTCTAGATGTGAAAAGCTAGTAGAGACATACCCAAAAAGACTTCAATCAGTAAATCCACCGAAAGTTGGTCCTACAAAGTATTGACTCAGGTAGGTTTAATACTAATGCATAGATCTCACAATTTTCATATTTGTATTTTTTAAAAATTAGAAAACACCACATTTCCTATACAGATCACAAATATTTGCTACTTTGTGTTGGTATATCACAGAAAATCCCAATAAAATACATTTAAGGTTTTGGGTGTAACATGACAACATGTGGAATAGTTCATGGGTTATGAATACTTTTTCAAGCACTGTAGGTTTAGCTGCTACAGCCTGCACTGAAATAGTGTCAAAAGCATTTCCAGCAGGGTTAAAATCACCACTCCAGCTATTAACCCAAGTTCCTTGCCCCTAGTAACATACTTACCAGCCGCTGTCCTCTACTGTTATCAGCAACAATCGCGTCTGTCTCCAGCAGTTTGTGACCTACCGGATTGCTCCATTGTTTGGTGGGCAATCATAAAGTCACTACTAAATTTAAGTCTATGAGAGCCAGAACAAGGCCAAAATGAGGCTCTCACAGACTTACATTAAAAACTTGTGAACATTCCCCCTCTGACTTTCGGTCAGTTAGAAGTTGTGGTCACAAGATGGTGGCGCAGGTCTGGAGTGGAGGAGGGTAGAGCTGAATATGGCTACTGGTAACTTTAATACTAAGGTCAGGGAACTTAGATTAGTAGCACTACTCCAGCACTGAAATGAAGTAAATATGCTGGAATGGTGCTTTAAGCCAATTAACAGGTGTAACGTCTGCCGGCGCCTCCGGATGGTTCCCCTCCGTCCACAATGTGGGAACGCTGGCTTACTCACTGCCCCGGCCGCAGCAGCTTCCTCAAGAGCTGACTACTCCTAAACTGTGAACACAGCACTATGCTCCGGCGGCGCGCCTAGTGCGCACACTCCCCTGCTCTTAAAAGGGCAGCACATACACATGGTAAAATGCAACCAGATAATAGCCAAGAGGCATTTAGCTAATGTGATTCTCTGCAAGTTATTTCCAAGCCAATAGCTGGGAGGCATCTTGTATAAAAGGCACCCTCCCCAATTGGGAGGTACCTGAGCAACCCCTACAGTTTTATCTTAGTGGTGTTGTTGTGTGCAACTGTATGTTGCCAGGTCCTCCATCCTTAGTCTGTTAAACGCATTCCTGTATTCTGTGTTCCCGCTAGCCTAGTAAAGTTTGTCCGTGTTCCTGTGACCGCTTTGGCGGTATCCTAATCTTGACACTGTGTCCACGGTTCCTCTACCCGTGGTCTCGTGTCTATTGTCCCTGATCCTAGTGCGGCCAGCTTCAGAATGTTTTTTTGTTCTCTACAAGTGTGAACAAGATCCTATCCTGAACATTCAAGTTGTCCGTACAGTCCATCAGTCTCCGTTACCTGCTTGTCAGTGACCTCAGTCACGTCTTCCCATGTCAGCAAACCTGACCCCTGGGATCAGCAGCTGCAGTACTGGCGTAGATCTAGGAGTGGTACCTAGCGGCTACCTGCAGCCGAGTCTGTCTCCACCATCAGGAGCTCCAGCGAACTCCAGGTAGTCGCTTAGCTACACCCCTTCCTAAGAAGGTCTGGCCCTGTGGCACAGTGGGTCCACAAACAATGTGCGCAACATGCAGACGTGACAACAGGTGATGTAAAATAAGACATTTAAAAATGCTCAATATTTATTAGACCTCATGAGCCACTGTGACCAATTTTCAGGCTTTTTAGTCAAAGTTCACAAGGTATAGTAATTAGGCAGTTTTAGTGAATCTGTCCCAGTGTCCTTATAAAACCATTCTTTAGATTACACATTCCAACATTCAATGTCAGCTAAGGAAGTGGCAGCTAACATTCCCAATGGCAGCTGTGCTCGGCATTCTCCCCATCATGAGCCGCACATAAAACATCTTGTTCATACACGGTTTAACACTTCTTTTTCTGCAGTATGGCATCTAGATTTCATCAGGTTTGTCCTCCAACCAGAATAGCCTAACTTAAAACTAAGACTTTCATAAATGTGGTGAAGTTAACCACCTAACGCACCACATTGTTTACTTCACATCCTTTTGTACCTGGTAACAGATATTGAGTGTCTGAATCTGCCACAATGGAAATGTAGCCCCTGCACCACTGGTTAGGGATCACTGGTACGCAGTACAGCTAGTTGTGGTATAAAAAAATGCTTCTAAGGATTCAGACAGCAGCAATCTCTTCAAAACACAAAAAACAATCCCAATTTCATCTTTTTTCTTTATCCAAGTTTCATCAATATTTGGACAGTGTGTTAGTTTTTACCATTAATGTTTTATCAGTGATTTTCACTGATGAACTCAAATACATTTCAAAGCTTCTTCTATTCATTACAATGATAAAACGGACAACATATGGATTGCATGTGTGCGGCCAGTCATTTTCACAGATCAGTAGACTAGTATGGGTAATTTTGTCTATTCCGTTTCACATTTTCTGTGGGCCAAGGTGTCTATAAAAGAAAATATGCAAATTTCCTCTTCTGAGAGGAAGAGGACTTAGGATAAAAACCAAATCAGGATCTCAATTTTCAGACAGTGTTTTGGGGTATTTCCGCTCGTCAGTGCAACATATGAGGACTGATTTGGCTAGATAAGAGCATTGCACAGTGAATAATCCTCCTTACGTTGGAATGCCAGAGCCGGTATGTCACTCTCCACAAGGAGAAATGTTACCCTTTAGACCTCAGTCCAGAGCCTGTCACCTAGCCAAATCATTTCTCATACTTTGCACTGATGAGGGGCAATACCCTGAAACACTGTGGCTGCAAACTGAGATTCTGATTTGGTTTTTATCCTAAGTCCTCTTCCTCTCTGAAGAGGCAATTTGCATATTTTCTTTTGCAGACACCTTGGCCCACTAAAAAGCAAGGACATGTGAACCGGAATAGACTATAATGGGTAGGTGGTTTTATCGGTGAAAATCATAAATAGAACCCGTATGAGATTCTAATCATATTTTGTATTGCCACGTCTAAAATTATATCCACATAAAATCACGTTGACAGGTCATTTTTTTATCACACACTGAATGTCATAAAAACAATTGTAAAGTTGCATTTTTTCCCTCAACATTCCATCCCACTAGGTCTCCTCCCCATCCTCAACTTTTCAGTACAATATATGGAAAAGTAAAGAGGGTCATTCAAAACTATAACTTGTCCTGCCAAAAATTAAGCATAAAATATGTTTATGAGTAAGAAAAATAACAACGTTATGGCTCTAGGAAAAAAAGGTAAATAAAAATCGAAAACTGGGCTTTAAAGAAGTTGTCCACTACTGGATAACTCCTAAATGTTTGGCCCCGATAAAAATAAACAAACCTATACTCACCACCGGTGCCAGCACTCGCAGCCCCTGGGTTGTAATGCGGTGGAATGACACGTAGTGCCCAATCAGCGCTGGCATCACTGTCTCCGCCTTCGTACAAACTGAACATGAAGCGGAAGTCCAGGCTGCAGCTGATCTCGGACTTCCTCTTCATTTTGACAGGAGGTGGGGACAGTGACGTCAGCCCTGATTGGGCCCTGGGCACCACGTCATTCTACCAGATCACAGTCCCGTGACCGCGAGTGCAGACATCACTGGAACGGAGCCAGCATGGGGGGTGAGTATAAGCTTTATTATTTTATCGGGGCCGAACATTTACTTTAAGAAGGGGATGTGCTAATAGTGGACAACCCATTTAATGGAAAGAATTATTGCCACCCTTAGGGCTGTATAACCAAGATGACAACAGATAAAAGGAAAGATTACTGCATAACGCTTGTTACTGTTCCTAAACCATCAGTGTGAATAGGGTCTCACGTTAGTCATAAATTCCAATGAACTTCTATAATTATTTGATCTTACCTCTGTGAATACTAAGATCTTATTAGGCTCCATGATAAAAGGAAATGGCAAATGAAGGTAGCCAACAAATGGATCCACTTTTTTCTGAAATGTATTAGACAAAAGAGCAACAATAAATATTCTTGCTAACCTTTTAATGAAAGGGAACCTGTCTGGTCTGATAATGCTATTAACATGCAAATGAGCGATTAATCTGTGGGTGACCAGAAAAATGCCC
>VIAB01008958.1:34606-57986 GCA_009801035.1 Oophaga pumilio | reverse complement strand
GTTACAAGCAGTGATCCCTCCCTAAAGAGACTACAAATCTCTGTTACTCTCTCGTGGTGCCGTCATGTATGATGGAAAAACACAGTATTACATACCTGGTAATGTGTTTTTTCATGAGACATGATGGCACCCTTATATTCTCGCCCTTGTGATCACATCATTAGTTAGGTGTATTATTAGTATTATACACTTCCTTGGGTGTTGGTAATTAGAATTGTAAAGGATGTATTATTTATATGTATGCTAACCTGCGGAGTTTCTCTCGTGCTCTGTAAAGCAACTGATGCGGAGAGAGGAGCCGCCCCTTTTGTCTTGAAGGTTTCCTGTCATTGAAGGGCGGATCCCCTCTCTCGTGGTGCCGTCATGTCTCATGAAAAAGCACATTACCAGGTATGTAATACCCGTGTTTTTAGATGAGAAAAAATACTTCTTCCCCTCCTCTGACAGCCTCTGGGGAAAATTTTCTTCACTGTCCTCAGCATCTTCCTCTGAGTAGTAAGAGTATGGATATGCTTCCTCCGAGGATTCCTCAATCTCCCATCTGGCTCTCTTGTGACGGGGAGATACTTGGATCCGGCTGCGATGGTACAAGATTGGCAATGGTGCTCTGGATGTCTTCCCTAATTTTGGCCCACATATCCATTAACAAGGACGCCAGTTGTTCTTTCAGGAACTTTGCAACACTCTCCGCACATAACTGCTTAGTGTATGAATCCACTAACTTGGTGTTGCATGTCAAGCATTTCCTCATTCTTTTTTGGGAAGAGGAGCCGGCTCTTAGGGGAGTCCCTTTATCCTAATACAAAAGACGGAACATTTTCTATTCTTACTGAGTGACCACTAACATGTGGTACAGCAGGCGCTATGGGGTTACTTACACTGGCCAAGGACTGCTCGGCATGAGCTTCTGAGCTGGGTGGTTTAACCTTCATGGTTCAAACTGTGCTCACTGCCCATTCTGTGAATACTTTTTTAAAGGGTCTTACCTCGTCCAGGTGGCCTTCAGATTACCCTCATAGTTCTTTCATGTGTTCCTAGTTGGAACACACGCTGAGCCACCCCGATCGGAAGTGCCCCTCCAAACCGTAAGTGTGCATCCACGCTGGAACGCATGCTCCCTCGTGTGACCGGAAGTCAGCAGCCAGCGGCGGCGTGGAGCTGAGAACCCTCTGGAGAGGGAAGCGGCAATGTCAGGAGCTCCCCTGCTCCACCGTCAAGCTGAGGGACCCCCACCCAGTGAGGTATCATCGACAGAGCCTCTTGACAGCAGGAAGGAAAGAGATCCATTCCCTTCCGATCCAGCTGAGCCCCGGTAAGTATCGCGCTCCTGCGCTCTTCTTGCGTGCCCTGTCCTGCTAGGGACAGGAAAAACACTCACTGGGGGTGAGGTGGAAGAGGGGGGATTTTAATCTGTCGTGTTTCTTGTCTCTAGAGGATAAATAAATAGGACTACCTCCTGTTATGCTGTCATGAGGGACGTCCTGGGGAAAAATATTAGCGTTTTTTAAACCTGTTAATTGTGGGCACACACTGTTTACGTGCCTACAAATTTGAAGCCTGTGAATTCAAGAGCTCTACAAATGTTTCTTCAGTGTACAGTCATGGCCAAAAGTTTTGATAATGACACAAATATTAATTTTTACAAAGTCTACTGCTTCACTTTTTCTAATGGCAATTTGCATATACTCCAGAATGTTATAAAGAGTGATCAGCTTAACAGCAATTACTTGCAAAGTCAATATTTGGCTAGAAAATGAACTTTATCCCCCAAAACACATTTCAACATCATTGCAGCCCTGCCTTAAAAGGACCAGCTAACCTCTTTTCAGTGATTGCTCCATTAACACAGGTGTGGGTGTTGATGAGGACATGGCTGGAGATCAATCTGTCATGATTAAGTAAGAATGACACCACTGGACACTTTAAAAGGAGGCTGGTGCTTGGCATCATTGTTTCTCTTCTGTTAACCATGGTTATCTCTAAAGAAACACGTGCAGTCATCATTGCAATGCACAAAAATGGCCTAACAGGGAAGAGTATCGCAGCTAGAAAGATTGCACCTCAGTCAACAATCTATCGCATCATCAAGAACTTCAAGGAGAGAGGTTCCATTGTTGCCAAAAAGGCTCCAGGGTGCCCAAGAAAGACCAGCAAGCGCCAGGACAGTCTCTTAAAAGTGTTTCAGCTGTGGGATCGGGCTACCAGCAGTGAAGAGCTTGCTCAGGAATGGCAGCAGACAGGTGTGAGTGCATCTGCACGCACTGTGAGGCGGAGACTCTTGGAGCAAGGCCTGGTCTCAAGGAGGGCAGCAAAGAAGCCACTTCTCTCCAGAAAAAACATCATGGACAGACTGATATTCTGCAAAAGGTACAGGCAGTGGACTGCTGAGGACTGGGGTAAAGTTATTTTCTCTGATGAATCCCCTTTTCGATTGTTTGGGAGTCGGACATCAGGAAAACGCCTCATTCGGAGAAAACAAGGTGAGCGCTACCACCAGTTTTGTCTCATGCCAACTGTTAAGCATCGTGAAACCATTCATGTGTGGGGTTGCTTCTCAGCCAAGGGAATCGGCTCTCTCACAGTCTTGCCTAAAAACACAGCCATGAATAAAGAATGGTACCAGAATGTCCTCCAAGAGCAACTTCTCCCAACCCTCCAAGAGCAGTTTGGGGATCAACAATGCCTTTTCCAGCATGATGGAGCACCTTGCCATAAAGCAAGGTGATAACTAAATGGCTCAGGGAACAAAACATAGAGATTTTTGGTCCATGGCCTGGAAACTCCCCAGATCTTAATCCCATTGAGAACTTGTGGTCAATCATCAAGAGACGGGTGGACAAACAAAAACCTAAAAATTCTGACAACATGAAAGCATTGATTGTGCAAGAATGGACTGCTGTCAGTCAGGATTTGGTCCAGAAGTTGATTGAGAGCATGCCAGGGAGAATTGCAGAGGTCCTGAAGAAGAAGGGTCAACACTGCAAATATTGACTTGCTGCATTAACTCATTCTAACTGTCAATATAAGCTTTTCTTACTCATATGTTTGCAATTATATTTCTGTCTGTGATAAAAACATCTGTCAAACACACATAAAAACCAGAGGGCAGCAGATCATGTGAAAATATAATATTTGTGTCATTCTCAAAACTTTTGGCCTTGACTGTACACTGTAAATTAAACTAGACATAATTGGAATTAAACTATTGTAAGATTCAGTTAGTATTATAGTATTTTCTTGTATCTTGTTAGTCATTATATTATATATGAAGTTTCTTGTGTGATAACTAGAGATGGGTGAACCCCATCTCAGATGAGGATAGGACGTTATTGGACAAGCCAATCACGTTAGAGGAGGTGGTGAAAGACATGACAAATAATAAATCCCTGGGCTCTGGTAGGATCTCCATTGAATTGTATAAAAAATATGGGGGTATACTGTTACCTAAACTTTTAAATACGTTTCAGGAAGCTATTAAATCACATTCATTACCTAAATCCATGTTGGAAGCCATTATAGTAGTGATACCTAAACAAGATAAGGATCCCCTACAGCCAGATTCGTATAGGCCCATTTCCCTTTTCAATACGGATGTAAAGCTAATAGCTAAGGTTCTGGCCAATAGACTTACCAGGGTTATTTCTTCTGTTGTTCATCAAGATCAGTCTGGGTTTATGCCTGGAAGGTTTATAGCAACTAACATAAGACATCTATATTTGAATCTGCAGATCCCGGTTGATAACTTGGGGGATAGTCATTTGTTCCTTAGACGCGGCCAAACCTTTTGACAGCGTGAAGTATGGTCAATTTTAGAAGAATTTGGATTGGGGGCGGAATTTATTAATTCGATAAATATTTTGTATACCAATCCTACAGCCAGGATAAGGCTGAATGGTTCCTTATCAGAAGCATTGGCATTGGGTAGATGTACTAGACAAAGTTGTCCCTTGTCACCTTTGCTTTTCGCTTTGGTGGTTGAGCCCCTGGCGATTCTGCTAAGGAAACATTCTGGGATAGAGGGGTTTAGAAGAGGAGGGTTGGAAGATAAAATTGCACTTTATGCGGATGACAGTTTACTCTTTCTAGCTAACGCGTCTAAGTCTCTGCCTACGGCAATGGAGGTGATCAAGTCTTTTGGGACCTACTCTGGGCTGGTGATTAACTGGTCTAAATCGGTGCTGATGCCATTAGATGAGGGAGGGTCAGGTTGTCAATCCACGTTACTCTGGACGTCAACAGGTATCAGTATTTAAATATTGGGAGTGGTGGTCTCACCTAGCCCGCTAGATTATGAAAAACTAAATTTAGCCCCAATCCTCACTAAGTTTAGACTGAAAAGCGATGCGTGGTCTAAACTTCCTTTATCAGTTGTGGGGAGAGCCAATTTAATATGATATGGATGCCCCAGCTGCTGTACCTTCACAATTAACCGATATGGATCCCTTTTAGAGTCTTTCGGGCTATTGAAGGGGTGTTTAGATCTCTGCTTTAGAGGGGTAGAACAGCTCGTATTAAATTGGAAACTGCAGAGGGACAAATCAAGCAGGGGGGTTAGCGGTTCCTAATCCGTGCATCTATTTCTTGGCAGCCCAGGCTCAATATTTTAGAGGATGGGAGGATACAGGTAAAAGTTTGTTAAAGGATCTCTTGCAATGGGGGGTAAATAGCCGTTCTTTATATGAAGCACTAGAGGGTAACAAATTCAAATCTTCTCCAAAAAAAACTTCCCACATTATCGTTAATACATATATTATGGTGGAAAATAAGAAATCTGCAACAAAGAGAGTTGCTCTCAATTTACATCAATATGGGACACCCCGTGGTTAATTAATCTGAGAAGTTTGGTGGGTTTTGGGAAGTGGAGGGGAGAGGAGGGGTGTGGGCTGGGTATCCCTGCTGCTATTAGATAATGTACTCAAATCTTATGCACAATTATAGGAGGAGTTTGATCTCAATCCAAAGGACTTTTATAAATGCCTCCAGCTACGTCATGAGTTCAATGCAGACTTTACGGAGAGTGGCTTGAAAGTGTATGTACCAAATACTGTTATACAGTTAATTAGATCAAATAGTACATCTGGGATAATATTGTGGCTACATAGATCTTTATTAACAGTGCAAAGCAAATACCCAATTCATTGTAAAAAGACATGGAAGGCAGAGATCGGCCCAATAGAAGGAGGTCAATGGATAGAGATATTGGAAAGGGTACCTCAACTCTCTCTAAGTGAAGTGTATAGACTTTCTCAACTTTATCTAAAACGTAAGGTGTATAGAACACAGGAGTTTGTGTAAGATTGGGGCCAGAGCAGATGCATGCTGTCCTAGGTGTGGAGTGGAGCCCGCTACTCTACTTCATATGATGTGGTCTTGTCCTATACTGGAGGGATACTGGAGGAAAGTACTAGGATTCATTAGACGAGTGTTTAAGTTGGTATTGGATACTATGCCCTTAGTTTGTGTGCTGGGGTATGTGTTAGATCTACAGACAACTAAGCCGGGTAAAATAGCTATAGCACGAATGCTGTATTTAGCAAGGAAACTAATAGCGCAATACTGGTTGGATACCGAGAGCCCAACAAAAAAGGAATATATCAACAAAATAAACTGGCTTATAAGTTTGGAAAATGGTGTGTACAAAAAAAGAGGCAATATCAATAAATTTGAACCTCTTTGGGCTCCCTGGATGGATGAACCAGGGCTCCCGTCGAGGGAATTAGTGTGATATAGATTGGGCTTGATTTAATAAAGAGGATTACGAGAGATATGATCCATGTTTATCCCATGAGCAATAACAATGATTGTACGGCTAGAAGCTGCAATAGGAGATGTTTTCTTTCTAGACATTACAGTGGTGATTTTTTGTTTTTTTTGTGGAATGGGAATTTTTGTTTTTATTTTAATTTGGTCTTTCCCTTTCTTTGTCCCATTCCCCCATTCCCAGTTGTTCTTAATTTTCTGTGTTTACCCGAAGCTGGTAATATGTTCATGTAAAAATTGTTGGAAAACGTTAATAAAGATACTTTATTAAAAAAGAGATGGGTGAACCCGAACAGTAAAGTCCGTACACCTACTGAGTGGGCACGGACACTGAACACGGACTTCACTAAGAAGTCTGTGTTACTGTTCGCGGCAAACAAAGCTTCTGATCGACAGTAAAATCATTATCACCTGTCAGACAACCGTGGGTCCCATGCTGTCAAATGACAGCGTAAGCCTGCAGCTGTGATTGGAGGTAAAAGGTTTACTTCTGGTCACTGGCGTCTGCTGATGGGACTACTGCTCCCTTGAGAATACGCCTGCTGCCTCTAATAACAGTGAATGCAGGTGGCAGCTGATGGGAATATTCATCAGCCGGTGCAAGCACTCTAAATAAATAACTTTAAAAAAAAAATGTGTGGGTTCTCCTGTATTTTTGATAACCAACAAGTTACAACTGACACCTGGCGGTTGCAACCCTCGGCTGTCAGCGATAGCAAGGCTTGTTATCAATAATAATGGAGTCCCCACGCTTCTTTTCTTTATTTAAATAAATAATAAAAACTGCGTGGAGTCTCCATTATTTTTGACAACCAGCCTTGCTAAAGCAAACAGCTGGGGGCTGATATTAAGGCTGGCAAGTGGCCATGGATATTGCCCCGCCCTCCAGCCTAAAAATAGCAGCCCACAGCCGCCCAGAAAAGGCACATTTATTAGATACTCCAATTATGTAGCTTTGCCTGACTCTTTCCACTTGCCCTGTAGTGGTGGCAAGTGGGGTTCATATTTGTAGGGTTGATGTCACCTTTTGTAGTGTCTGTTTAGTAATGGGGAGGTGCCGATAAGACACCTATACATTACTAATCTATAGTTGTTTTGTAAATAAAGACACCGCAAGAATAAAATCTTTTATTTGAAATAAAAACAAAACACACTTTTACTACTTTATTTAAAAATAACAAACAGTTATACTCACCTAACGCCCATTCGATTGAATCCCTCATCTCCTGTAATAAGACAAAAATGAAAAACAATATTCCTCACCTGTCCATCGTTCTGTCCCACGCCATAATGCATGTCTGGGGATTACTAGTTTTCAACGTGGACCGTGCCAAGATGCTACCCTTCAGGCTGCTAATCACTGATGAATGACCTGCTGTGAGCGCAGCTTCATAGAGCTGCAGTGATCTCATCGACGTTACTACCAGTCACTGAGGCTGCCTTCCCAGCCAGGCCAATGAACTATGGCGACCTCTCTCCAATGAGATCACAGCTAGCACAGTGAGAAAAAGTCACGGTGCAGAGGCAAATGAATCCACAATTCACCAGTAGAATTTCACTACGGTGAATATGAACTGCTCTGAGCTTGCCTCTGCACCATGAGACTTTTTCCTCCCTGTGCTAGCGGTGATCTCACCAGAGGGAGGTCACCACAGATCATTGTTCCTATTAGTTTCTCAGTACTCCCTCATGGTAGGTATTGGATGATAGGATTTCATGATACTGACGGGGATTCATATTGGCTATCTCTGACAATGGAGGTCATTGGTTTAGTGGAAGGAGGGATGCAATTGGCCCACCCCAGATTATGACATTATAACCCAGGTTATTTAATATTCGTTTGTAGCCCAACCAGCCCAGTATACACTCCCTGACAGAAGTTATGTCTCTTATCCATGTTATGTAAATAAAAGCTTATAACCTGACTTTAAATTCATCCATTGGTTGTATAAATTATTCTTTTGAAAGCTGAAACCCTCCGAAATGTAGTTTGGGTTAAGAAAATAAATTGGCATCAATGCAGAAATATTGATCATTTAATGGACACAGAATGGTCAGATTTTGGCAAGTCAAAAGTTTTGTCGCCTGGTCATATAATGCACCCAATCCTAGTTTACATCCTCACCTGTGCTCAGTAAATGATCGGTTAATTAGTGGGTGTGTATAAAAAGAAACCAAGCACCCCAGACCTTCACTTGAACTGCAACCTGAGCTCTGACAACATGCCAAAAATCCACCCTGCGACCAAAGCCTGGATTATCAAGAGGCTGAAGACCAGATCCACTGCAGAGGTGGCTGGCACCTTTAATGTGTCTCAGCGTCAAGTGCAAAGAATTACAAAAAAGATTTGAAGAGACTGGAGATGTGTTTGACAAGCCCGGTTCCGGCAGACCCCGCAAGACAACTGCTCAGGAGGAACGTTTGTTGGTTAGAAAATCCAAAGCAAGCCCCTCTTCCACTGCAGCAGAGCTCCAACAGGCCTGATCACCTCAAGTCCCTGTGTCAACTAGAACAGTTTGTAGGATTCCATGGTTGAATCAGTGCCCAGAAGCCAGCACTAAATAAAAGGCAAATAAAAAACCGTGTGGCATTTGCAAAGTCCCACAGGCTGCTAAATAGATGGAAGCTGGAAAAGTGGCAGAAGGTGGATTTCTCTGATGAATCTTCAATAGAATTACACCACAGCCACTGCAAATACTGCAGGAGACCTACTGGAGCCCGTATGGATCCAAAATACACCCAGAAAAACAGTTACATTTGGTGGTGAAAAGGTCATGGTCTGGGTTACATTCAGTATGGAGGTGTGCGAAACATTTGCAAGGTGGAAGGCAATATCAATAGCCTAAAATATCAAGAAGTATTAGCTACCTCATATATTCCAAATCATAAAGGGGTCAAATTCTGCAGCAGGATGGTGCTCCAGCTCATACATCCATCTTTACAACAAAGTTCCTCCAGGCAAAAAAGATCAAGGTGCTCAAGGACTGGCCAGCCCAGTCACCAGACATAAACATCATTGAGCATGTTTGGGGTAGGATGAAAGAGGAAGCTTGGAAGACAAAACCAAAGAATCTAGATGAACTCTGGGAGGCATGTAAAACTGCATTCTTTGTTATTCCTGATGACTTCATTAATAAATTGTATGAATCATTGTTGAACCGCATGGATCCAGTCCTTCAAGCTTATGGAAGTCACACAAAATATTAAATATGACTCTAATAGCACCACATCTTCATTCACCAATGTTATGCAACATATATTTGTATTTTAAGTTAATTATTTGTTTGAATATCACATTACTTTCTGTGGGCGGCAAAACTTTTGTCTTGCCAAAATCTGACCATTCTGTTTCCATTAAATGATCAATATTTCTGCATTGATGCCAATTTATTTTCTTAACCTAAACCACATTTCGTAGGGTTTTAGCTTTCAAAAGAATAATTTATGCAACCAATGGATGAATTTAACGTCAGGTTATAAGCTTTTATTTACATAACATGGATAAGTGACATAACTTCTGTCAGGGAGTGTAGTCTCAACCTCTGATGACGCCGCAAGGGGAAACCTGTTGGGGAGGCTAATGGCTGCTTGATCTTAACCAGCATTACATTGTGTGATGAAGGAAGCCTAAAAATAACCCAAGAGATCAAAGCTCTACACAGAAATATCGCAGTACTGTGCTGTTGGCCCTAATGATCCTTAATATAGAAAGATTACATAGCACTAGCTGTGGATATGACTCTATGATCCTATAGTCTTGATGGTTAGCATAGAATTTGCTGTGGATCTGAATTTGCTGGATCCTTGGTTTAAAATATTAATTGCGTGTTCCTATAGCTAGTGAGTTAATAACATAAGAACTTATTGTGGATCTGACCATATGATCACATCTGGTGATTTAATAGTATGGGAATCCGCTATGGATCTGTGTATGACTATATAGTGGAGAGAAACTAGAGGATCACACAGTCAGATCTTTGTTTAATCTCCACCATTACTTTTAGAAAAGATAGAGCGATCTGTTGACTTTACTATGCGCTAATACCCCTTAGTAGCTTAAGATTATTAAGTGGATTCAATTGTATGACCCTTGAAACTCCGCATAGCCTATTGCCCTAAAGGGATAAGTTTGAGCTAACTATGATAGACTTTTAAGGTGGCAGGCCTATGTCACTAGTTATGAATATATCCCCATGTACTAAAGCTAAAGAAAATAAGAGTAGTGCATTAACTAACAGGCTGTATATGCACTAGCACTTCTATTGTCTCAAAGTTAATCTGAATAGCATTAATAATTCACACACAAAGTCCTGTAATTTTAAATGTGTGTTCCCTTTGAAAAATAAAAATTACTGTACAGTTTACCTCAGTATCTTTAATAGGGATCTCTTGTTGTCTTTGGAAAATTTAGTGTTTGTAAAATGGGGTCACTTATGGGGAATTCTGCTGTTCTGGCACCTCAGGGTCTCTGCCAATGTAACATGGCACCCTCAAACCAGTGCAGCAAAATGTGCATTGTAATGTGGCGCTCCTTCCCTTCTGAGCTTGGCACTGTGCCTCAAAGTAGTTTTTGACCACATATTGGGGTATCTACTGTATGAACCCAGGAGAATTTGCACAACATATTTTTGGGTCCATTTTCTCCTGTTACCCTTCTGAAAATGCAAAATTTTGGGCTTAAATAAAAAACGTTTTTGTGGGAAACAATTATCAATCTGAGGAAACTCAACCTGTGGATTATAAATCACTCCTTCAAGATGGAATAGGTGAACACAGCTATAAAGCTGTTATCACAACTGTTTCATGGCAGTCATCGATTTGAAGGATGCATATTACTACATCCCTATCCATCTGGACCATCAAAAGTATTCGAGGGTAGCTCTGTATGTCCAGGAACAGGTCAAACATTACCAATACAGAGCTCTTCTATTCGGGCTGTCATATTGGGTATCTGTGAACTCAGGAGAATTTGTACAATACATTTTGGGGTCCATTTTCTCCTGTTACCCTTGTGAAAAAGCAAAATTTGGAGCTAAAAAGAAAAGTTTTTGAGTGAAAAATGTTTTTTTTCTTTTTACTTTCACAGCTCAGTGTTATAAACTTCTGTGAAGCGCCTTGGAGTTCAAGGTGCTCAATACACGTTTAGATAAGTTCCCTAAGGGGTCTAGTTTCCAAAATGGTTTCACTTGTGGGGGGTTTCTACTGTGTTTAGGCACATCAGCGGCTCACCAAATGCGACATGGCGTCCGCTACCTATTCCAGCAAATTTTGCATTGAAAAAGTCAAATGGCGCTCAGTCCCTTCCAAGCCCTGCCGTGTGCCCAAACAGTGGTTTTCCTCCACATATTAGGTATCTGCGTACTCAGTAGAAATTGCACAACAAATTGTATGGTGAAATTTCTTCTGTTACCCTTATGAAAATGCAAAATTTTCCCTTCACCCATGATAGCACACCTGAGAGAGGGATCTGCCCAGCAAGAACAGGAAACCTACTGAAATAAAAGGGCGGTAACCCCTCCGCATCGCTTCAGTTGGTTTCCTGCCTTTGATGGGAACCCTTGTGCTGAAACTCGGTGGTTAAGAATTTATTTTTTTATGGCTTACCGACTCCTGTCCATTGCTGGAAGAGCAGGCAGTATGCCTGTGGGCCGGCCTTCAGGAGATAAAAACGTCTACTGGTCCAGATGGGGCGTTAGTGTGGGCGTCACAGACTATTATGCTGTGCAAGTCAGGATCCGATGCGCCGCTCTCCCTTCTCCCTCTTCCTGCTCACTGACTCCCTGGTGAGTCTCGCTTCCGGGGGTGCGCTCCACTGACGTCAAGGGCAAGGCACGCTGGAAATGGGCGTGCCCGAGTGACGTCGGAGGGGCGCTCCAGAAGCAAGATGGCGCCCTGGATGAAAAATGCTGGCCAGGACGCAAGGGGATTCAGCGTGGCCTGGCTTGGGCAGTGTGGAGGGGCTTTTTTTTAAAAAAAAATTAGAACCGGAGGAGGCGGAACAGAGGAGGGCTCTGTGGATACCCCTTAAAAATGGGGGATAACCATGCAATAGCGCTTATGTCAAGCTCACTTCATGGAAGATTTGAGAAGACAGCAGCAGCATCAGCCACCGCAGCACTAGCATCCACCACTGCCATTGCCCTCTCACCAGCATGGTCATAGTAAAGTGAGCAGCCGCTCAAGTGGAAGGAGTGGCAGCCGTGGCAATCAAAGGAGTTGAAGGTCGCAGGGCTCCTCGGTGTCCAGGAGGGATGTCGTATGTACCCCTGATCAGCCTCTGAATCCGGTACCCTTAAAGTGACAGTGGGCGGTGAGTGATCTACATGAATGTCACTTCTTTAATAGGGTCATTTTCTTGCTTAAATCACTAGAAGCCTAGGAAAGCTAGCACAAAGAAGAATAGTGTGCCCTATGTAAGACCCCGCTAGCAGTGCACTGGCAGAAGAGTCTCTGCTCAGACTGCATCCAGAAAACTATCACGGACGGGACCCCAGACTTTGGCGCAAGCCTTAGGTCTGCGATCAAGGCTGAGGTTGAAGGCTCCCTAAAGACCATGTTAAAGATGGTAAAGAAAAGAGCTCTAAAGAGGTCTCTGAGTAAAAAAAAAATAGACTATGCTTCATTCCATGCGATGGACAATTTCTTTTTGGGAAGAAATTGGAGGACACCTTGAAAAAGACTGTGACAAAAAAGGGCTTTCCAGGATTCCCTGCTGATGCTAGGAAACCTTCCTTTTGGAGTAGAAAACTTAATGAGGGACGTTCTGTGGGAGAGAGAAGAAAGTGGGAGTGGGAGAGAGAAGAAAGTGGGAGATCAAGGGCAGACAGGAGTCCGTTTTATGTTCGGTAGGCCCTCTACATCTTCCAAAATGTCCTATTGACGCCAGGTCAGTGGTAGGGGAAGGCCCTCCCTCTTTCTCCCTGCCTGTGTGAACATCTCCCCCAGTCGCTGGGTCTTGAATATTGTGAAGGAGGGTCTTAACCCCTTTCTGCCATCTGACGTACTATCCCGTCCATGTGCCTTGGGACTAAATTCCCAAGGACGGGATAGTACGTCATACGCGATCAGCCGCGCTCATGGGGGGAGCGCAGCTGATTGCGGCCGGGTGTCAGCTGATTCTCACAGCTAACACCCGACACTAAGCGCCAGGAGCGGTCACGGACCGCTTCCGGCACTTTAACCCCTAGCACACTGCGATCAAACATGATCGCAGTGTTTCGGTGGCATAGGGAAGCATCGTGCAGGGAGGGGTCTCCCTGAGTGCTTCCCCGAGACCCTCAGAACAGCGCGATGTGATCGCGCTGTTCTAAGGGCTCTCTCTCTGCAGGACCGCGGATCCAAGATGGCTACGGGGTCCTTTCGGGTCTTGCAGGGAGGTGGCTTGTCAGTGCCTGTTAAGAGCAGGCGCCATCAAGCCTCCTGCACTGCCTGTCAGATTGCTGATCTGACATAGTGCTGTGTAAATTGTCAGATCAGTGATCTGACACCATACAATGATGTCCCACCCTAGGACAATGTAAAAATAAAATTAAATAAACGTGTAAAAAATAGTTTAAAAAAAAATCCCTAAATACGTTAAATAAAAAAAAATTCCCCAATAAACACATGTAAATAAAAAAAAAAAAAAGTACACATATTCAGCATCGCCACATCCGTAACGACCCGCCCTATAAAATTGTACCACTAGTTAACCCTTTTAGTGAACCTTTTAAAAAAAAAAGGCAAAAAAAATGCTTTATCATACCGCCGAACAAAAAGTGGAATAACACGCGATCAAAAAGACGGATATAAATAAACATGGTACCGCTGAAAACGTCATCTTGTCCCGCAAAAAACGAGCTGCCATACAGCATAATCAGCGAAAAACTAAAAAAAGTTATAGCTCACAGAATAAAGCGATGCAAAAATAATTATTTTTTATATAAAAAATTTTTATTGTATAAAAGCCCAAAACATAAAAAAATGATATAAATGAGGTATCACTGTAATCGTACTAACCCGAAGAATAAAACTGCTTTATCAATTTTACCACACGCTTAGAGGTATAAACGCCCCTCCCAAAAGAAATTCATGAATTGCTGGTTTTTGTTCATTCTGCCTCCCAACAATCGTAATAGAAAGCGATCAAAAACTGTCACGTGCCCAAAAATGGTGCCAATAAAAACGTCAACTCATCCCGCAAAAAATAAGACCTCACATGACTGTGGGCCAAAATATGGAAAAATTATAGCTCTCAAAGTGTGATGATGCAAAAACTATTTTTTGCAATAAAAAGCATCTTTTAGCGTGTGACAGCTTCCAAACATAAAAACCCGCTGTAAATAGTAAATCAAACCGCCCTTTATCGCCCCCTTAGTTAGGGAAAAATAATAAAATGTAAAAAATTTATTTATTTCCATTTTCCCTTTAGGGTTAGCTGTGGAGCTAAAGTTAGGGTTAGGGTTGGGTCTAAAGTTAGGGTCAAGGGTTGGGATTAGGGTTAGGGGTGTGTTAGGGTTAGGTTTGTGGTTAGGGTTGAAACTAGTGTTAGGGTGTTTTGGGGTTAGGCTTGTAGTCAGAATTGGGGGGTTTCCACTGTTTAGGCACATCAGGGGCTCTCCAAACTTGACATGGCGTCTGTTCTCAATTCCAGCCAATTCTGCGTTGAAAAAGTCAAACGGTGCTCCTTCCCTTCTGAGCTCTGCCATGCGCCCAAACAGTAGTTTACCCCCACATTTGGGGTATCAGCGCACTCAGGACAAATTGCACAATAACTCTTGGGGTCCAATTTCTTCTGTTACCCTTGGGAAAATAAAAAATTGGGGGTGAAAATATAATTTTTGTGGAAAATGATTTTTATTTTTATGGCTTTACGTTATAAACTTCTGTGATGCAGTTGGGGGTTCAAAGTTCTCACCACACATCTAGATAAGTTCCTTGGGGGGTCTAGTTTCCAAAATGGGGTCACTAGTAGGGGTTTTCACTGTTAAGGCACATTAGGGGCTCTCCAAATGCAACATGATGCCTGCAGACTATTACATCGAAGTCTGTAATCCAAAACGTCACTACTTCCCTTCCGAGCCCCAACGTGTGCCCATACATTAGTTTTCTCCCACATATAGGGTATCAGCGTACTCAGGACAAATTGGACAACAACTTTTGGTGTCCAATTTGTCCTGTTACTTTTGGGAAAATAAAAAACTGGACTAAAAGATCATTTTTGTGGAAAAAAATGATCTTTTTATTTTCATGCCCGGGCATTATAAACTTCTGTGAAGCACTTGGGGTTTCAAAGTGCTCACCACACATCTAGATAAGTTCCTTGGGGCGTCTAGTTTCCAGAATGGGGTCACTTGTGGGGGTTTCCACTGTTTAGGCGCATCAGGGGCTCCCCAAACGCGAATTGGCGTCCAGCCAGTTCTGCTTTGAAAAAGTCAAACGGCGCTCCTTCCCTTCCAAGCTCTGCCATGCATCCAAACAGTGGTTTACCCCCACATATGGGGCATCAGCGTACTCAGGACAAATTGCACAATAACTTTTGGTGTCTTGTTACCCTTGAGAAAATAAAAATTGGGGTGAAAAGATCATTTTTGTGGAAAAAAAAAATTGTTTTTAATTTTACGGCCCTACATTATAAACTTGTGTGAAACACTTGGAGTTTCAAAATGCTCACCACACATCTAGATAAGTTTCTTAGATGGTCTGGTTTCTAAAATGTCGTCACTTCTGGGTGTTCCACTGTTTAGGCACATCAGGGGTTATCTAAATGCGACCAATCTCGATTCCAGCCAATTTTGGTTTGAAAAAGTCAAATGGCGCTCCTTCACTTCCGAGCTCTGCCTTGCGTCCAAACAATGGTCCCCCGCACATATGGGGTATCAGCTTTATAAATTTGTGTGAAGCACTTGGGGTTTCAAAGTGCTCATCACAGATCTAGATAAGTTCATTAGGGGGTCTAGTTTCCAAAATGGCGTCACTTGTTGGGGGTTTCCACTGTTAAGGCACATCAGGGGCTCTGCAAACTGAACATGACACCCATCAAAGTCTGCATTCCAAAACATCATTACTTTCTTTCCAAGCCCTACCATGCGCCCAAACAGTTTCCCCCCCCACATATGGGGTATCCGCGTATTCAGGACAAATTGGACAACAACTTTTGGGGTCCAATTTCCTTGGGAAACATCAAAAATTGGAGACTAAAAAATCATTTTTGTGGAAATTTTTTTTTTTCACACCCAGGCATTATAAACTTTAGTGAAACACTTGGGGGTTCAAAGTGCTCACAACAGATCTAGATAAGTTCCTTAGGGGGTCTAGTTTCCAAAATGGTGTCACTTGTGGGGGGGTTTCCACTGTTTAGGCACATCAGGGGCTCTCCAGACACGACATGTCGTCCAATCTCAATTCCAGCCAATTTTGGTTTGGAAAAGTCAAACGGCGCTCCTTCCCTTCCGAGCTGTGCGCCTAGACAGTGGTTTTCCCACACATATGGGGTATTGGTGTACTCAGGAGAAATCGCACAACAACTTTATCTGTCCATTTTCTCCTTTTACCCTTGTGAAAATGAAAATGGTGTCACTTTTGGTTATTTTCTGCCATGTAGACCCCTCAAAGTGACTTCAAATGTGAGGTGGTCCCAAAAAAATGGTTTTGTAAATTTGGTTGTAAAAATGAGAAATCTCTGGTCAACTTTTAACTCTTATAACTTCCTAACAAAAAAATTTTTGGTTCCAAAATTGTGCTGATGTAAAGTAGACATGTGGGAAATGTTATTTAGTAACTATTTTGTGTGACATATTTCTGTTTTAAGGGAATAAAAATTCAAAGTTTGAAAACTGCAAAATTTTCAAAATTTTGCCATATTTCCATTTTTTTCTTAAATAAGATCAAGTTATATCGAAGAAATTTTACCGCTATCATGAGGTACAATATGTTACGTGAAAACAGTCTCAGAATCGCGAAGGTCTGTTGAAGCGTTCCAGAGTTATAACCTCATAAAGAGAGAGTGGTCAGAATTGTGAAAATTGGCCCGGTCATTAACGTGCAAACCACCCTTAGGGGTTAAGATAGGCTTTGTCCTTCTGCCACGTCAGACGTTCATAGTGACACCCCTCAGGAGATCACCAATTTAACAACTTGCCCTGGAAGCAGAGATCGTGGGACTCTTGGAAAAACAAGTTTTTTGTGCGAGATCTCGTAGGATGAAGAGGGAAGGGGATTTTATTCCACCCTCTTTGATTAAAAAAAAAAAAAATAAAAATAACCAGTTCCTTCAGAACTATTATCAATCTGAGGAAACTCAACAGGTGGATTATAAATCGCTCCTTGAAGATGGAATCGGTGAACACAGTTATAAACCTGTTAAATCACAACTATTTCATGGCAGTCATCAAATTGAAGGATGCGTATTACCACATCCTAATTCTTCCAGACCATCAAAAGTATTTGAGGGTATCTCTGTATGTACTGGAACAGGTCAAACATTACCAATACAGTGCTCTTCCATTCGGGCTGTCATATTGGATATCTGCGTACTCAGGAGAAATTTCACAACAAATTGTATCGTTCAATTTCTTCTGTTACCCTTGTAAAATTTTGAACCTAAAAAACATTTTTGTGGGAAAAATTAGATTTTTTTTTTATTTTCATAGCTCAACGTTATAAACTTCTGTGAAGCAGTTGAGAGTTCAAGGTGCTCACCACACATCTAGATAAGTTCCCTGAGGGGGTGGGACTAGTTTCAAAAATGGTGTCACTTCTGTGGGGGTTTCCACTGTTTAGTCACATTAGGGGCCCTCCAAACTCGACATGGCGCACGCTAATTATGCCATCAAATTTTACTTAAAAAAGTCAAATGGCTCCCTTCCGAGCCCAGCTGCGTGCCCAAACAGTGGTTTTCCCCCACATATGGGATATTGGCATGCTGAGCAGAAATTGCACAGCAAATTGTATGGTCCATTTTCTCCCGTTACCCTTGTGAAAATGAGAAAAAATTTGGATACTAAAGTAACATTTTTGTGAAAAAAGTTGAATGTTTATTTTTTTTACTTCCACATTCCATTAAAGTTAACCTGTCAGGTTTGGCCAATATAAGATGCGGCCACAGCCTTTCAGGGCTTATCTACAGCATTACATAATGCTGTAGATAAGCCCCTGATCCGACCTGAAAGATAAGAAAAATTAAGTTTTATTACACTCACCCGGGGCGGTCCGGTCCGATGGGTATCGTGGGTTATGGCGCCTCCATCTTTTTTGCGATGCCGCCCTCCTGCTTGCTTCATGGCTCCCTGGCATCGCGCTCCCGCGCAGGCGTACTTATCTGCAGTGCGCAGGCGCCTGGAAAGGTCAGAGAGGCGCAGCGCCTGCGCACTGCAGGAATTTGCTCTGCCCTCAATAGGGCAGATAAGTACACTTGCACAGAAGTTCAATGCCAGGGAGTCTGTGAAACAAGCAGGAAGGTGGTATCGCAAGAAGATGGGAAGCCCCGGACCCGCAACACCCATCGGACCAGACCACCCCCCCACCCGGGTGAGTATAATAAAACTTATTTTTCCTATCTTTCAGTTCAGATCAGCGGCTTATCTACAGCATTCTTTAATGCTGTAGATAAGCCCTGAAAGGCAGTGGCCGCATGTTATATGGGCAAAAAGTGCTGACAGATTCACTTTTAATTCCTGTGAAGCACCTGAAGGGTTAATAACTTCTTGAATGTGGTTTTGAGCACCTTGAATGGGGCAGTTTTTTGACTGGTGTCACTTTTGGCCTTTTTCTGTCATATAAGCCCCCCAAAGTAACTTAAAATATGATGTGGTCTCTAAAATAAAAATGGTTTTGTATACTTTCAGGTAGAAATGAGAATTCGCTGTTCAACTTTTAACCCTTATAACTTCCCCCAAAAAATTGTTTAATCCCTTCCCAACATACGCTGTACATGTACAGCGCATGTCGTGTCTCCACCTTTGATGTGGGGTTTCAACGCTGAGCCCACATCTTTCCCGGCACATGTCAGCTGTTTTGAACAGCTGACATGTGCCTCTAACAGCCACGGGTGGAATCACAATCCATCTGCGACTGTTAACCTGTTAAATAACTGTTAATCTCTGATAGCGGCATTTAACTAGTGCTTCCAGGAAGCGCTCCGGAAATCCCACCCATCGGTGACCCTATCACGTGATCGTAGATCACCGATGGGTTGGCATGACAACCAGAGGTCGCCAACAGATCTCTATGGTGGTACTGCTGGATTGCTATGAGCGCCGCCGGTGGTCGGTGCTCATAGCAAGTGAGCATTTCTGCTACATACAGGTGATCTGATCATGGCCTGTATGTAGCAGAGCAGAGCCGATCGAACAAGTGCAGCTTCTAGTCTCCAATGGAGACTATTGAAGCATTCAAAAAGTAAAAAAAAAGTTTTACAAAATATTACAAAAATATAAAAGTTCAAATCACCCCATTCAAAATAAAACAATAAAAAAAATCAAACATACACATATTTTGCATCAACGCATTCAGAATCGCCCGATCTATCAAGCTATAAAAGGAATTAATCCGATAGGTAAACGGTGTAGCAAAAAAAAAACCTGGACATGTTTGCCATCTATGAACTCGTAATGACCTGGAGAATCCTAATGTCAGGTCAGTTTTAGCATTTGGTGGACATGTTAAAATAAAATCCAAAAAACAGTTGTTGAATTGTACTTTTGTTTTGCAATGTCATCGCACTTGGAATTTTTTTCCCGTTTTCGAGTACACGACATGGTAAAACCAATGAAGTACAACTCTTCTCGCAAAAACAAGCCCTCATATGGCCATATTGACGAAAAAATAAAGTTATGGCTCTGGAAGAAGGGGAGTGAAAAAACGAAAAAGAATTCTGTCATGAAGGGGTTAAAAAAATTGGGCTAATGTAAAGTAGATATATCTGAAATGTTATTTCTTGACTAATTTGTGTGACATGACTGATTTAACCCCTTCCCGACCTACGACTCCTACATAGACGTCATGAAAACCTGTGCCTTCCCGACCTGTGACTCCTACGTAGGCGTCATGGTATAAATCCCATATCTGCGGTGATCGAGATCCGACCCCCCCCCACACCGAGTGACGGCAGCGATCGGCTCCCGCCACCGATTGATGGCGGCGATCCGTCGCCGCCGTGACTATCTGCTCCCCTCCACCTTCCCTCCGCTCCCCCCGCCTTCCAATCCCCCCGTCACCTCCCCCGGTCCTCTGATGTCCCGGTGTTTCTCCTAGATTCTTCATGGGCGCCGCCATCTTGCAAAATGGCCGGCACATGCACATTGCATTGCGCCCGCCAGCCGACAGATTCCATTCTTTTATTTTGATAACTGTGATAAACTCTCACAACACGGTGGCTCAGTGGATAGCACTGCAGCCTTGCAGCGCTGGAGTCCTGGGTTCAAATCCCACCAATCAATTTGTCTTCCTATACCTTGAATAATGACGATTTTGCTATTTTACAAAAAGGACTAAATTTTGTCCCCACTGGTTCCTTTGATTGTTTCCGCTGGGTGAAGGATTTGAATCTTTTCGGACGGAATTTAAAATGGAAGTTATTTTTCCAGAAACATAATTTGGAGCAGTGTCGTAGTCTTGGACTATCAGAGGAGGATATTGATGGACTACAGGCATTGACAGATCTATTGAGGGAAAATGAAGTGGAGAGGGGAAAGGGTCCATTTACAGATCTCAAGAGTAAAAGCACCAGAATGCCGCCTGTAAGTGATATCACCAGCGTTGACATCTTTATCAAGCTGGTAGAGGTTGATCTATGTAAAATCCCACGGTTGATAAATCAAAATGTGTGTGACCTCTCTGAGAGAGAGAGAGGAAATCACTGGAGGGATTAGAAAGAAACTGTAACATCGTTATAAAGCCTTCCGATAAAGGCGGTAATCTGGTGCTTATGGACCATCATGTCTATTTGGGGATGTGTCAACTACTGCTATCAGAACCTGGTGCATATGAGAAACTAAAAGGTGACCCGACTCTTAAATATCAGGAGGGTTTGACTGGCATTCTGAGTGAAGCTAAGGAGGCAGGTTTGCTATCGGAAAGCGAATGGAGGTTCTTGCAACCTACCCATCCCATTATACCAACATTTTATGCCCTCCCCAAGGTTCATAAAGGCTTGGTTCCCCTAAAAGGTCGTCCAATTGTGGCGGGAATTGAATCCTTGACACAGAATAGCGGCATCTATTTGGATAAGATACTTAGACCCTTTGTCATATCTCTCCCTTCCTATGTCCGGAATACTTCACATCTTCTTAGTCTGTTGGAGGGGGTTACTGTTAGTAAAGACACATTTTTGGCTTCTATTGACGTGGAAGCTCGATACAGCAGCATACCCCATACAGCTGGAATGAGAGCGATCAATCATTATCTCCAGACTAGAGCTATTGAATGTCGAGGACATAATATGTTCATTGAAAAACGTCTATTCTTCTGCCTTACCCACAATTATTTCCTCTTTGATGGTAAGTACTTCCACCAGCTCAGGGGTACCGCGATGGGGAGCCCTTGTGCCCCCACGTACGCTAACATCTTCCTGGGCTGGTGGGAGGAAACCCTAATTTTTGGGGGGAGGGAGGAATGGTGGAACGATTACATCGGCCTCTGGGCCAGATATATTGATGATATCTTGATTTTTTGGTCTGGCCCAGAGGCGGAGTTCCTCCGCTTCATTGAGACAATCAATATTAATGACGTTGGACTTAGATTCACGTCAGAACATCATGATAGAAGTATAAACTTTCTAGATTTGACCATCTCCAAGGAACTTGATGGTAGCATAAGGACTTGCACATATCGCAAACCCACTTCTACGAATAATCTCTTAAGATGGACAAGCCATCATCCGGCACCCCTGAAAAGGGGAATACCAAAGGGACAATTCCTACGTATTAGGAGGAACTGTTCTGATTTGAGTACCTTTAGGAGACAAGCCAGTGACCTGTATGACAGATTTATAGCGAGAGATTATCCGCATGAAACCCTAGATGGACCAATGAATGAAGCACTCTTTGCAGATAGACAATCCCTCCTAAGAAAAAGAGACACTGGACATCAAAATAACGAAAAGGTTAGATTAATTGGAACCTATGATGCACAATCGGATCAGGTATACCATATTCTTAAAAAACACGGGGGGATACTATTGGCAGATCCCAATTTAAAGAAGTTTGTGGCTCCATATCCCAGTGTCACTTATAGGAGAGGTAGATCTATTGGCGATAAGCTGGTCCATAGTCTGTATCAGAGGCCCAAAGGGCCAGGTACTTGGCTGGATAGGAAGCCACTGGGCTTTTGTAGATGTGGGAATTGTTCAAAATGCGGGTTTATGTCGCAAGGGAAGACTTTCAACAGCTCAGCGAAAGGGAGGACATACACGATTAGGGATTTTGGAAATTGTAAAACCGCGGGTCTGGTGTATAAAGCCACCTGTACTTGCCCGAAGGACTACATTGGTAAAACAATTAGGTAACTAAGGGTAAGAGTAGGTGAACATTTATGTGATATTAGGAACAAGCGGGATACACCTGTGGCCCGCCACATGAATGAAGTACATAATGGTTGTACTAAAGAAATTAATTTTTGTATGGTGGAATTTGTGAAGCCCAAAATTAGGGGGGGGATCTGGATAGACTTATCCAGAGACGAGCGACGGAGTGGATATTTAGAATGCAGTCCCTTACCCCAAAAGGGCTAAATGAATGCCTATCCTATGCGTGCTTTATTTAGTTGCTCTAGTGAAATTGCCTTGGTGGGGCTCGAACCTGTTTTATGGATGAGACAATTTGGCTACATACCCTTTTGTATATACCTAATATGGTTCCAAATCTTTGGTTATTATATTGATATATTTTGTCTGTCATTAATATCTGATATGGTCAACAAATATGCCTTCTTTTATAATTGCTGGATTTTGATATATAAGAAAACCCGGGTATGAAACAAAATTAACGATCATTTTTTACTATGAAAATTGTTTTTTTGAGTATATCGCTTTAAGGGGAATGATCCTTATTATCCCCGATGAGATATGAATAGATTTCTTGAATTCCCATTATTATCGGAGGTTATGCATATCATGTGACGAGTCACATGATCGGATCACCTTCTGTAGTATCACGTTGTATCACATGATAGATCACATGACTCTAGCACTTCCGGTATGCCGCTATGCTGGCGGTGGAACGCACAGCAGCGGCGATGGAACACACGCCGGGTGATAGCAGGTGAGAGGAGGCATGGTTAATTAGCTTAACCCAGAAGTGTTACTGCCGACTATTAAGGGGACGGGGTCTATATGGACATTGTAATTGGACGGGGTTATTTAAATCCCCTCTTTCCTGACCGCCGGCTATGTCGAGCATCATGACATCCGGCATCCACGCTATCTTTTCCTCCTGATGAACCGTGATGACGGGGAAACGCGTCGGGGACAATTTATGCTAAGTCTCAGTACTTTATATTTTATGCTGTTGCAGTTTATCTATATTGCAGCCCTGGGGGCTTGGTCTATGAATCTGTGGGATATAAAAAAAAGTATAAGCTAGCCCCAGATACCAATGCAGTATCATAAGATATGGGATGGACATTGTTCCAATTATATTACAGC
>VIAB01008958.1:7699-18208 GCA_009801035.1 Oophaga pumilio | reverse complement strand
TAAACGCAAGTTATATCGAAGAAATTTCACCACTAACGTGAAGTTACAATATATCTCGAGAAAACCTTCTCAGAATCGCGAAGATCCGTTGAAGCGTTCCAGAGTTATAACCTCATAAAGAGACAGTGGTCAGAATTGTAAAAATTGGCCCGGTCATTAACGTGCACATCACCCTTGGGGGTAAAGGGGTTAAGGTCAAAATAGGCTGGGTCATGAAGGGGTTAAGGACATAAAAATTAACAATATTTTCGATTTTTTTATTTCTATAAATAAAGGTTTGGAAAGTCTTAACAAAGAAATTTTACCACTAATCATAAAATACCTTATTTCGCACACAAACATACAGAATCAGTGGGATCCTTTGTAGCGTTAAGGGTATGTGCACACGTTGTGGACTTGCTTTTGTAAAAATCTGCGCAGATTCTTCCTCTCTTGGCAGAGAACGCAGTTGAAATTCCACTTGTTTTTGGTTTTGGCCTTCCGTAATTTTATTTTCAGGCTGGGGTCACACTTGCGAGAAAATCACGAGTCTCGTACCTCAATATTCGGCACTCGGGATCGGAGTGTGCGGTTGCATGTTTTTCTATGCAGCTGAAAGCTCCGGTCCATGTGGCGGCGGCAGTGTCGGGTATTCAGGTGCAAGACTCTTGCGAGTTACTCGCAAGTGTGACCCCTGCCTTTACTGGCTACTTTACAGGAGAACTCCAGGAAAAAATTGACATGGGGTCCCCGTATAAAATCAAACCGGCAAAGCTAGGCAGACAGCTGTGGGCTGATATTAATAGCCTGGGAAGGGGCCATGTATGTTGGCACCTCCCAGGCTTAAAACATCAGCTCTCATCCGCCCCAGATATGGCGCATCTTATAGATGCGCCAATTCTGGCACTTAGCCTTGCTCTTCCCACTTGCCCTGTAGCTGTGGCAAGTGGATTCACTTTTCTGGAGTTGATGTCACCTTTGTATTGTGCGGTGACATCAAACCCACGGATTAATAATGGACAGTCATTTATAAAATACCTAACCATTACTAATCCTACATTGTTATATGTTCATTAAAGACACAGCCAGAATAAAGTCCTTTAATTCAAATAATACTAAACACAGTTTTCCATTTTTATTATTACGTCTAATCCCAGTGAAGCTATTGATCTCCTGTAAAAATAAAAAAAATTAATAAACCAACACAAATGCGCCCTAGTCCGCCATAGTCCTAAATAACGAGTGTCTCACGACGATCTCATGTGTAGAGCAATCACACCGGGAGATGTGACTGCTCTGCACGGCTTCGGTGACACACTGACAGGTGATAATGGCTCCTGCAGAGTTAAGGATAGGGCTAAATAGACGCTCTTTATCTTTGCCTGCAGTCATAGGAGCACTGGAGTTCGTGCTCTCACTTTACAGCACCACTGCGTAAGAATTTTCTCACACAGCGGTGCCGCAAGTGAGTACTGGAGCTGATGAACTCCGGTGAACTTTGACGGCGGCAGAGTGATACGCTTCGGCAGGATCACCTCCTGTCGATGTGTCACCAGAGCTGATGTAACCACTCTACACATGAGATCGCCGTGGGACACTCCTTATTTAGGACTACAGCGGACCAGGGAGTATGTGTTGGTTTATTATTTTATTTTTATTACAGGAGATCGAGAGCGTCGGGGAATTAGATGTTTGAGTATGAATGTGTTTTTTTTTTTTTACACTTGAACACAGTCGCCGGATGATGAAACTTCTATCCCATCATCGGCTCATGCTGTCACTGTTCTGTTTGACAGTAGACATAGCCGGGTTGGCATAGTAGTCCCTTCAAACGATGCCTGTCTATACACAGACCCGCACATATTCTCCGCCAAGACACAGAGTCTCCGCCCACACTTTTCCTACTTCCTTTCCGCATAGTTTTTGGCATGCAAATCCGCAGCTAATCCGCAAATATTTTTACACCTGCGGTTTAGCTGCGGATTTGACTGACTCAATGTTAGTCAATGGATGCAGAAACGCTGCAGAACCACAAAAAGAATTGACATGCTGCGGAAAATAAAACATAGTAACATAGTTAGCTAGGCCGATAAGACATTTGTCCATCCAGTTCAGGCTACATTGTGTCAGAATAAATCCCCAGACCTAATAACTGTAAGATACAATATTGTTACGCTTCAGGAAGACATCCAGGCCTCTCTTGAACCCCTTGACTGAGTTCACCATCACCACCTCCTCAGGCATGGAATTCCAGATTCTCACTGCCCTAAGAGTAAAGAATCCTCTTCTTTGTTGGTGGGAAAAACCTTCTTCTCCAGATGCAGAGAACGCCCCCTACTGACCATCACCTTCCTTGGTATAAACAAATCCTTGGAGAGATATTTGTATTGTCCCCTTATATACTTATACATGGTTATTAGATCGCCCCTTAGTTGTCTTTTTTCTAGACTAAATAATCTTAATTTTGCTAATCTCTCTGGGTATTGTAGTTCCCCCATTTCTGCGAATACGCACATAATTTTCCTCAGCATGTGTACAACAATTCTGGGTTCCCATTGATTAACATTGTTTGGACAATACATTGCGTCTTTGGTGCAATTCAGCGCTTCAAAAACACTACGGATCTGCAACAAAATCACCTGCGGATCCGTAACTAAATCCGCAACGTGTGCGCATACCCTTTTAGAGTTACGACCTCATAAAGTGACACTGGTCAGAATTGGAAAAAAAATGGCCTGGTCAGAAAGGTAAAAACAAGGCTCCGGGGTGAAGGGGTTAATGCACAATGAACACTGTAAAAACAAAACTTTAAAATGTTGGAATTTCATGTTTTTGTTGGAATTTGCCAATGAAAATAGTTATTGCTCTAAAAATATGTTCACACTAGGCGGTTTTTCAGCATTTTTTTCCACATCAAAACTCGCTCTTTTAGCAGGAAAGAAGCTACAGAAAAAACTTTCTTTATTTTTTTTTTGTTTTGCTGAATTTTTGTTATGCTACATTTGTCTCTTGTGTATGCTCATAAAGTTTAGTGCAAAAAAAATCTCATTCTATTTAATCAGGTTTTGGCGCAAAAACACAGCAAATAAAAAAGTCCCTGCAATTTTTGGTGCCGATTTTCAGCGTCTGTTTTTCAATTGGGTGAAAAAATGCTGAAATGAGTGACATGCTCTATTGTTAAAAAAACAATGCAACGCACAAAATACTGATGACAAAGAGTAATAAGTGGTATTTGCATGAGATTTCTGAAATCTCATTGACTTTGCTGGTACTGTAAAACACAGCTGAAAATTTGCATTAAAAAAATGCTGGAAAAAACACCTAGTATGAACATAGCCTTAGAAGAGGAGCAAAAGTCTAGGTCATTTAAAGTGTTAATCTGTCAAGGCAAAATGTAAGACAACTACTGTACTAGCAATCTACTCTGATTGTTGGTGTACCACAAAAGATACTTTTAAACTAATGTGCATAAGCATTGTGTGTGTAATACAGATTTAATTTTTCACAACTTAATTTTTTTGTTTTCAGCTATCACTACAAATGCAAATGTTATTTCCAGCACATCTGTTTCAAATCTTGCAGTTCCATCAGTTGTCAGCATCTCAAACCAGGTAACTTTTCATTGTACAAAGCTGATTTACTATTTTGTTTCTTAGCTTTCATAATTTAACCCAATAATTTATCTAACAAATGGTCTACGCTTAATGTTGCATTTTCTTTATGCTTTGTATGCAGTTATTTCCAAGTGTTTAAATTTACAGTATATACTCATGTATAAGCCAAGTTTTTCAGCACATTTTCTTGTGCTGAATACCCCCGCCCCTCGGCTTACACACGAGTCAGTTGACAGCGGAGGAGGGTGAGCGGCGGGTCACAGGAGGCAGGAGCTGGTGGGGGAAGGGGAGCGGCAGAGTAGTGGGACCAGAGGCAGGGGCCGGCTGCTGTGGCTAAAGCCTGTGCCGCTGCTAAAGAGAAATTAATATTAATTTCTCTGTAATAGCGCACAGTGACAGCCGCAGCAGCCGGCTTCCAGCACACATCTTACTTACCTTGCCTGCACGCCCTCGCTGCATCTCGTTCATTCCGGCGCCAGCAGCTCTTCCGGCCGAGCGATCACGTGGCCCCTCGCATTAAGTTAATGAATATTCACGACTCTCCAGTCCCATAGGCGTGGAATGAATAATCATTACCTTAATGAGTTGGGCCACGTGATCGCTCGGCAGGAAGAGCTTGTTTTTTTAATGTATTATAGGAACCATGCCTACAAGGACAGGGACGGGGAGCCATACATACCAAAATAGAGATGAGAGGGCAATGCATTCCCAGCTTATACTTGAGGCAATAAGTTTACCCAGTTTTTCGTCGCAAAATTAGATGCCTCGGCTTAAACTCGGGTCGACTTATACTCGAGTATATACGGTATCTACAGTTTGTTACTGAGATTATTCCACTACTTGCATCAGGACAGATTTGTTCCAGTTAAATGATAAACCTAACCACCTTCTGAAGTTTGTTATAATTGACATTACTGGACTTGTACTTTTTGGCATTTGTTTTTTTTTTTAATTAGAGATGTACAATAAAATACAAATTTTTAGTAAAAAAAAGAATGGCCTTTTGTGTTCAGCATGGAGTTGGTAATGGTTACTACTGTAAACACTAGAGAGGCAGCTTCCATGTTGGATTTGTGAAGCTCTTTGACTATGTACCTATGTAGATTGCATCCAGGTATACTAACTTTGAACATCCAGCAGCTGACCATAACCAGAGATTAGACTAGTACAGCTCCTCCCCCAGCCTAGCCTGCTTTTCCCAGCACTACTGCAGGTGATAGATTTTTCCCTATGTACATGTGAAGGAGAGACCTGACAGTTTCCTACAGCCGTTCTAGATAGACCCTGCCGGTTGCAGAGCCGAGCCGGACTAGTTTGGTCTCTGACAATGGTCATTGTGGAGTCATGAGGGTCAGTGGGTGCTCTCGTCCACTGGCCTGGCTGTCTTTAGAAAGACCGTATGGACCAGGGCTCATCCCTCTGATTGGCCGCACTCCTTGCCAGTGGGCACACTACTACTCGGGCAACACAGGGTGAGGGTAAAACAGTGTAGAAATAATTTATTGAAACACCAACAGGCAATAACTGAGAGTACAGTCCCAGCAAGTACACAAGATGGTGCCAATTAGTCTCACCTTTCTGCTTGCTCATCAGGATTAGAGCAGCTGCGTCTTGACAATTTCAAGGGCCGACTACCTCCACAAGTGGCACCCCGCTTTTGGCAGGCACGAACAGAGAGGAGATAATGACATGCTTAAAAAGCTATCAGTCCATTGAGGTACTAGCGTCTCCACAAGAGAAATTGACCTGCTGCAGTCTGGAGAGATGCGCCTCGTCATTCTATGCAGGCGTCTGTGGACGCATGGTGGACATGGGATTTCTTGTAATCTCATCCACTATGCTGTAACATCTGGCAATTTCGGGTATGACGCTGCATAAGTACGCAGCGTCCAACCCGCAGAAACTCTGGATCGTGGTCACGTACCCAAACTCATTTTAAGTCAAGGGATATAAACAAAACAGCTGTTCTGCTTCATTTAAATATTTTAATTGTTTCGCTTTGCTGCTCAAAATATATTAAGTGCATTCTGTAGTTGGGTATGAATGTGGCAATACCAAATTTAAATATTTTTATTTATGTTTTATTACTTTATATAATGAATACACTTTTGAGTTGCCATATTCTGAGGGCCATACAATTTTCAGTTTTATGAAAATGGTGTTGAGTGTTTTGTATGAAAAATGAGTTTTCTTCGTACCTTTATATGGTACACGGTCTGGGACGTAAAGAAAAAAAAATGTAATTCTGAAATTAATTTCATTTTGTTTCATGTTATCTTTATTTGGTGTGTCAATTCAAGTACAACACTACCAAATTTATGTATCCTTTCTTTCTGGTTTGCCGCTTTTGTGAAAAAAGTTGACTATATATACAGTTGCGACCACAAGTTTTTCTTTTTTTTTTTAAAGTGTGACTACTTCTGTCTGGTTGATGTGACGCCATTTTCCTGGTGATGAATTGAAAGTGCATGACTTCATCATGCAAGACCTTAATTTTAACCAAAATGCATTATAAAATAGGTATGGTCATTTAATTCAAGAAAACTGACTGCCAACCGTTTACTATATACTATTTATTGATCACAACACAGAGAGTAATTAATTGTTTACAATATAATAATAATCTTTATATAGCGCCAACATATTCTGCAGCGCTTTACAATTTAACAATTTCAAAACTCAAGTCATAAGTAACAACGTTAACAATACAATAATTAAAGCAAAATAAGATGACCCTGCTTGTGAGAGCTTACAAGCTACAATGAGGTGGGGGAGATACAAAGTACAGGTGTGTATTTACAATGTTGTATTTACAATGATGGTCCAGCCATCTTGAGGTAGTGAGGGATGGATGGAGATAGTGAATGGGCTACACAGACACACTTACACATAGAATGACTTTGATTAGTGAACGTGATAGGCCACTCTGAACAAATGTGTTTTGAGGGAGCGCCTGAAACTATGCAAATTGTGGATAGTCCTAATTTCTTGGGGTAGAGCATTCCAAAGAATTGGCTCAGTGCGAGAGAAGTCTTGGAGTCGGGAGTGGGATGTATGGATTAGTGCAGGGGTTAGTCGAAAGTCGTTTGCAGAACCATAGAATGACTTTGATTAGTGAATGTGATAGGCCGCTCTGAACAAATGTGTTTTGAGGGAGCACCTGAAACTATGCAAATTGTGGATAGTCCTAATTTCTTGGGGTAGAGCATTCCAAAGGATTGGCTCAGCACGAGTTAAGTCTTGGAGTCGGGAGTGGGACGTATGGATTAGTGCAGAGGTTAGTCGAAAGTCGTTTGCAGAATGCAACAGTCGGTTAGGCTGATAGACAGAAATGAGGGAGGAGATTTCGGAGAGCTTTGTGGGTGAGAACAAGTGCTTTGAATTGGATCCTATAATGAATGGGCAGCCAATGTAAGGACTGACGAAGAGCGGAGGCGTCCGAGTACCGATTAGCCAGGTGGATGACCCTTGCTGCTCCATTAAGTATGGACTGGAGAGGGGATAGTCGAGTAACAGGGAGGCCAATTAATAGAACTTTGGAGTAGTCGAGGCGGGAGTGGATCAATGCTACAGTGAGGGTTTTTGTTGTTTCCATGGTGAGTAAAGGACGGGTTCTAGAGATGTTATTTAGGTGTAAGCGGCAAGAGCGGGCAAGAGATTGTGTATGGGATGTGAAGGAGAGATTGGTGTCAAACATAACACCTAGACAGCGCGCCTGCTGCCGGGGTGTTATTATGGTGCCGCTCACGGAGAGGGACATGTCAGATTTAGGGAGGTTAGTGGACGGCGGGAGCAGAAGTAGTTCAGTTTTTGAGAGGTTGAATTTCAGATAGAGAGCGGACATGATGTTGAAGACTGCGGACAGACAGTCACTGGCGTTCTGTAGTACAGCGGGGGGTAAGGTCGGGGGATGACGTGTATAGTTGTGTGTCATCAGCATAAAGATGGTACTGAAAGTCAAATCTGCTGATGGTCTGTCCAATTGGGGCCATGTAGAGAGAGTAGGGGGCCAAGTACTGAGCCCTGAGGTACCCCGACAGCGAGAGGAAGAGGAGATGACGTGGAGCCAGAGAACAAAACACTGAAGGAGCAGTCAGAAAGATTGGAAGAGAGAGAGCAGTGTCCTTAATGCCTAGTGACTGGAGCCTAGAGAGTAGGAGACGGTGGTCAACAGTGTCGAAAGCTGCAAAAGTCACCATTACGTTTTGCTGTCAGGTCATTGGTCACTTTGATGAGTGCCGTTTCAGTCGAATGGTGGGGAGCGGAAGCTGAACTGTGAAGGGTCTAGGAGGGGGGGAGTGGAGAGGTAATGGGTAAGGCGGGAGTAGACTAGGCGCTCCCAAAGTTTAGAGATGAAGGGGAGATTAAAGATTGGTCTATAGTTTGTGCAGGATGGGTCGAGAGCTGGTTTCTTTAGTAATGGAGTAATGATGGAGTGTTTGAAGGAGGATGGGAAAATGCCCGAGGAGAGGGAGAGATTAAAGATTGTAGTTAGGTGAGTTGTGACGACTGGAGAGAGAGTTTGGAGGAGATGTGAGGGAATGGGGTCGGTAGTGCATGTAGTCGGACGAGAGGAAGAGAGGAGTCTGGAGATTTCTTCTGTGATGGGAAAAAATGTGGAAAGTGAGCCTGGGGAAATGCAGGGAGGGATGGGAGTCACAGCACTTGGTATTTGGGTGCAGATTTCCTGACAGATATTATCTATTTTTTCTATAAAGTGGGAGGCCAGGTCATTAGAACAAATGTCTGTGATAGGGGCTTGTGCTTTTGGCCTGAGGAGGGAGTGAAAAGTGTCAAAAAGTTTCTTGGGGTTGTTGGCTACTGAGGAGATCAGGGACGAGGTCTGTTTGGCGAGGTGAAGGGCAGCGTTGTAAGTTCTTAACATAAATTTGAAGTGGATGAAGTCTTCTGTTGTGCGTGTTTTTCTCCATAGGCGTTCAGCAGAGTTTGTGATGTGAGCCAGGGCTGTTTTACTCTGTGTTTGGAAGTTCTGAGGGTGAGGGGCGGTACTTGGTCAATGATGCTTCTAAGGGCCCCATCTCACATAGCGACACACCAGCAATCCCAACAACGATCAGGATCGCTGGTGTGTCGCTACATGACCGCTGCTGAGCTGCCAAACAGGCAGCGATCAGGACAGCGACACTGCGGGTAACGTTGCCTAGTTACCCACAATGTACTTTGGATACCAGCGCGCTGATGCAGGGAGCTGGTAACCAAGGTACACGTCGGGTTTCCAGGCGCTGTGCGGTGCCTGGAAACCCGACGTGTACCTTGATTACCATCTCCCCTGCAGCAGCGCGCTGATATCCAATGTACACGTCTGGTTTCCAGGCACAGCCCCGCGCTTGAAAACCCGATGTGTACCTTGGTTACCAGGAGATCGCTGGTCTCCTGCCTGTCACACGCAGAGATGCGTGCTGGCCAGCGGGAGACCAGCGATCAAAAAAAAGTCCTGGCATTTCTGACACGACCAGCGATTCACAGCAGGGGCCTGATCGCTGGTACGTGTCAGATATAGCGAGATCACTGCTGAGATCGCTGTTTAGCAGCGATCTCGCTAGCGATCTCGCTATGTGAGACGGGGCCCTAAGAATGTCGTAGTGATGAACAGCCAGATCAGGACAGGAAAAAGAGGAGATTGGGGACAGTGATGAGTGTAGGGAGTCTGAAAGTGTCTGAGGGTTGATGGCTTGTAGATTTCTGAATGTGTGGTAGTTAGGAGTGTGCTGGGGTGGGCGAGGATTTGTGAGCTTTAAGGAGAGAATGTTGTGGTCAGAGAGTGGAAGCGGTGAGTTATTTGGATGGGAGATTGAACAGAGCTGGACAAAAACCAGGTCAAGGGTGTTACCGTCCTTGTGTGTTTCAGAAGTTGAAAGCTGTGAGAGGCCTAGAGAAGTGGTTAGTGAAAAAAGCTGGGATGCAGATGTGGAAGTGGGACTGTTAATGGGGATGTTTAAGTCTCCCAGGATAAGGGTTGGTAGTTCTGAGGACATGAAGTGTGGCAGCCAGGCTGAAAAGTGGTCAAGGAAGTGGGTGGGTGAGCCTGGGGACCGGCATATGACCGTTACTCTGAGGGAGTGGGGATGGAAGAGCCTGATGGTGTGGACCTCAAAAGAAGGGAATGAGCGTGATGGAACTGGGGGGGGGGTGACCTGGAAAGTGCATTGTGGGGACAGGAGTATGCTGACTCCACCACCATGTCTGTTTATGGGTCTCGGGAAATGGGAGAATTGTAAGCCAACATAGGAAATGGCAGCAGGGGAGACCATGTCAGAATCCTGAATCCAGGTTTCAGTGAGGGCCAACAGATGAAGAGAGTTGTTCAGAAAGTAGTTGTGCAGGAAAGGAAGCTTGGTACATACAGACCGTGGATTCCAGAGGGCACAATTAAAAGAAGGAGCTGAGGGAGTGCAAGTAATATTAATAATTATTATAGTTTCGATATGAGGTAGGGTAGGGGTTGAGGTTGGGGGATGGTGGACAATGCATAACTTAGTATTTTGTAGCATAACCTCTTGTTTTAATTACTCCACCACACCGACAAGGCATTGAAGCCACTAGGGTATTCAAGAAATCCTGAGGGATCTTGCTCCTTTCAATTTGCAAATCTGAAAACAATTCATCTTTATTGCTATTGGTATGGGCCCCAAATCATTGCCTTAACTGATCGTAAAGGTGCTCTATAGGGTTTAAATCAGGTGATTGGCTTGACCATTGCTACAGCTGAACATTTTTCTTTGCTAACCAATTTTTGAAAAAATTGGATGTGTGCTTAGGATCATTGTTTTGCTGGAATTTCCAGCCCCTGCCTACTTTGATTTCATATCATAAATAAAACAAAAAATGGAGTAAAAAACACTTGGTTTATCGCGAAAAAGTCAATTTATTTCAAAAAACGTACATGTGTACATAA
>VIAB01008957.1:31432-43501 GCA_009801035.1 Oophaga pumilio | reverse complement strand
ACTCTTTCGCCCGGGGCCCATAAAAACCTGGAACCGGCCCTGATGATACCTCATGCATGGCTCATGGTTGACTGCTTCTGTGCCATTATAAAATATTCTACTGTGGGTCAATTGATCAGTCAACTACCTGTGTTTCTATCTTTACATTTTTCTACTAACAGTAGTCAATTAAACTGATTTTTGTGCCATCTGAGTGTGGCTAGGAAACTAAAAAAAAATCAGCTGTTGCATGAGGTATCAGGTCTCCCAACTAAGAAGGCTTACACTGCTCCCTTAACCACCAGGTTCTCATTGAAACTGCAATTCCAAGCTGTAAATGCTGATACCTCATGCATGGCTCATTGCTGAATGCTGCTGTGCCATTTGCAAATTTCTACTGTGGGTCGATTCATGTCACTTTTCATGGAGTCTGCCCTTAATTTTAACTGTTTTGGAAGCTTTTTGTCACTCCTTGTTGTGTATACATTTGGTTTGGCCTCCCATCAAATCTAATGCTGTTCGTCAAACATGTTTGGTAAACATCTAAACATTCAGCCAACTGAACAGGACCAAACCATGAAAGGTTTATGTGTGTAGCCCTGGTATGTAAGGCACACATTGTCCTGGAGGATGCGTGGAGAGGTAATGGTTTAATGCTTGATATCCATTCACTCCATCACACCTTAGACACACCCACAGGGTATATAGGGAGGTGACAGTCAGTTCAGTCAGTTCAGTTTCCTGTCGCCAGACAGTGAGGAAGTCTGCAGTTTCAGTTGCAGTCAGGACTAGTTCTTCCCAGACAGTGAGGATTCCTGTCAGAGCTCTGAGTGAGCAGAAGATTAGTTCCTGTCAGCTCAAAGAAGTGGAGTCTAGTAACGAATGACTATATCTCATTCCCAGCCTAGTCAGAAGCTGAGGAGCAAGAAAGGAGATTTGAAAGAAAGGAGTTTTGTAGCAGTTACTTCAGCCGCCTGTCCCAAGGACAGTGAAGTTCAGTCGACAGAGATTCCTGAACTAGGAGAATACTGAGAGCTGCTCAGTGAGCTTCAAGAAAGATTAGAAGCAAGAAGGAATTGACTTTGACCACCTGAATTGGAGTGCTTATGTTAAGAGCGCGAGCAGGGCGAAGGGCACAGTGGAAGAAGTTAGAGAAGTGCCTTAGATATTGGATTATCTGCACAATTATCCGGTCACTGGGGACCGAAGTGTTGCTATCGCTTTATGCATGGTAACGGAACAACCAGAGGTTCGCTGGACTACAAGTCACAGGGACAAGCCCTTAGAGTGTCGGTACGTAACTGGAGTCAGGGAGAGTGGGAACTTTGAGCTAGGCCAAGCAACAGTAAGAACCCGGCTCTCTCAACATCTGCAACGCAGAGATAAGGAAGGCTCCGCCACAACGCTGACCGGGCAGAACAGCTATAGATTTAGCTGGAGTATTTCGAGTTAACTTAGCTTCAAGCAAGTTGGACTCATTTATAATTGAAAGTAAAGGAGGCCTCTAACCTGCTCAGCCGTTACCTCGAAGCGCATCCTCCATCCACCCCGACCAGCTCCCGGGACCTGCCTTGAATCATCTGACAAGTAAAAGGTATGGAAAGAAGCTGCATTGCCTGAGACTGTGTTATTTATCTGCACTCCATATCACCATCACCATAGACTCAGAGGGACCAGTCCCACCTGTAGGGGACCCAACACCTGGCTGCTATACCATCCCCTCGGAGTTCTCCCTTGCAGCGCTGGTCTTTAGTGATCAGAAAACTACAGGTGGCGTCACAAACTTATTCATATACAAATCCCCTGTAAATATCCCCCTAACGCCTGACCGCCATGGCCACGGACCGAGCCACAGCTGCCAGTGACATTCCCCATAGAGATCTACAGGCTCGGTGCCGAGTACCCCATACCCTGGTAATCCACAATTGTGGTGCGGTGTCACACATATGCATCTCTACTGGTAGTGTGGAAAATAGATAAATATTGTTGTCTCTTGGACCACTGTTTGTTTTAGTTTAGGCTATGTGCACACGTTGCTTTTTCAAGCGTTTTTGCCATGGTTTTACGCGGCAAAAACACTTATAAAAACGCTAACAAAGCGCATCCCATGCAATCCTATGGGATTACGCAATTGCTGTGCACATGCTGCGTATTTTTCCGGAGCGTAAATGCATCGCGTAAAAATAAGCAGCATGTCCATTCTTTTTGCATAATCGTGGCGATTGCGCCACCATAGGATTGCATTGAAACGCTCACTTTACGCATGTGGCTATGCCCACCATGCATGAAGTGAGCGCTTCATGTGCCGTTGGTACCCAGGGTCTGGAGGAGACTCTCCTCCAGGCCCTGGGCACCATATTCCTGTTAAAAATAGACTTAAAATAAAAAATATGGATATACTCACCCTCTGTCGGCTAAGCACGCCTGGGAACTGAACTTGGCGGCAGCTTCGCTGAGGAGCGGGTGGACTCCGGGGGCCGACAGAGGGTAAGTATATACATATTTTTTATTTTTTTTATTATTTTTTGCATTCCTCTGTAGTAAACAGTTGGTCACACTTGTCAGCACTATGTGTGACAAGTGTGACCAACCTGTCAATCACTTTTCCAAGCAATGCTTCAAATCGCTTGGAAAAGCGCAAGCATTCTGCAAGCTAAAAATGCTTGCAAAACGCTTGTGTTTTGCGGGAAAATGCATACTAATTACGTATGCGTTTTACGCACGGTGGGGAGTTGCGCAAATGCTCCGCAAAATTGCGGAGCATTTCTGCAACGTGTGCACATAGCCTTAAAGTAGTATTGCAAATAAATAATCTCGTCATTTATAGGCCAAATAAATAATTTTTCTGGACTGAGCTGTGTTTTCTAGTAGTGTTGAAAATAAATATTGTCATCTCTTTGCCATTTGTATGTCAAAAAATAATTTTACTGCACCGCTGTGTCTATACGAGCAGTGTTTCTAAAAGAAATTTCCACTCTGCAGCAGTGGTTTTTGGAGTAGTGTTTCTTTTAAAAATTCCACTCTGCAACTGATTCTTTCCCATTTGTGTGTTGAAAAAATTGTTTTATTTTACTGCTTTGTGTATGATGAGCCATGTTTCTAAAAAAATGTTATACTCTGCAGCTGTCTCTGTGCTGTCTCTTTCCCATTTGTGGGCAGAAAAAAATATTTTATTGTACTGTGTCAATACAAGTAGTGTTTGTAAAAAAAAAAAGTTATAATCTGCCGCTGTCTTTTTGTCAGTAGTGTATCTAAAAAATGTTCTACTCTGCAGTCATGTTTTTGTGAGTAAGGTATCTAGAAATTTTTGGACTTGCAGCGCTCTCTTTCCCATTTGCGGGAAGAAAAAAATTTTTTATTCTACCGCTGTATATGAGTAGTATTTTTTATTTAATTCTACACTGCAACCGTCTTTTTGTGAGTGTTGTGTCAAAACAAAAATCTAATATGCAGCCCTGTCCTTCCCATTTGTGGTCTAAAAAGCCTTTGTTTGTACAATACCAAAAAGCACTGTACCAAAAGCCCTATGTTTCTACTTTACCAAAAAGCCTGTATGTGTACTGTGCCAAAAAGCCTTTGTTTATACTTTACCAAAAAGCATCTGGGAATACTGTGCCAAAAAGTTTCTGCTTGTACTGTAACAAAATAGGGACCATATCAAATGGTGGTGCTGGATTTTGCGACATGCTGAGTAATGTTTGCCACATTTCTGCCATGCTAGCCATCCCATCCGAGATGCTGCCAGAACCCTAGCTGCGTTGGCGACTTCATCATCCTCAGCCTTGTACTTCCACTGAGCCCCAGCTGTAAGGATGCCATCAGTAGTGTGTCTACCAGCATGCACCTATATTCCCACATTTTACAATGTTGCACTAGTGACGTAACTAAGGATTGCACTTTGTGCTTGTAGCAGGGATCCTGCAAGGTGGCCACCAAGCAATCAGCACTTCTAACAATCCGGGCAACTCGGCGGTCATTGTACAGGCACAGCACAGCAGCATATATTGTCTCATATGTGCTAGTCTGCCCAGAGGCAACGACAAGCTGTACTCTTTGGGAGGTGTATTGTCTTGGTCCCCTGTATCGTCTTTATCCTCTGAATCCCCCCATCCATGCTCCAGTGATGCCCTAGAGCTGGTTTGAGTGTCATCCTGCTGTGAATACAGATGTTCCTCATCCTCATACTCCTACTCATCCTCCAAAACTATCCCCTGGCTGGACATTTTCGTACATGGCTGCTTTTGGTACAAGGCCCAATCCTCTAAGACATGTGTGCATGCCTGGCATGATGTGAATGGTCCCTGTTCCTCCTCCTCCTCTTTCTCCCGTGCCACCACCTCATCAATTGTTGCCTGAATCTTTGGTTTTCTAGGAGGCATAGAAGTGGGATAGTAACGATGATGATGGCGTCATCAGCACTGTCCATGTTCGTGTAGTACTCAAAGCAGCACAATACAGCACACACATCACGCATGGAGACCCACTCTTTGATCTTAAAGTGGTGTTGTTACACAGAATGACTCACCCGTATGTGCTGCAGCTTTCCAGCATATGTAAAGTGGAGTTCCTCTTTGTGGGTACGTCGCATATGAGGCGGTGAGCGTCAAGGCAGAAGTGAAGTTGCAGCGCAGACAAGCAAGCAGCATCTGGGTGAGAACGCCAAAAGCACGCACAGACGACCCTGCACTTTTAGCAGCAGCTCTGACATATCTATGTAATTTTTAAGGAAGACCTTCACCACAAAACTCAGCACATGCATCATAAAAGGGATGTGCATCAAACCGGCTAAGCCCAGAGCTGCTAAGGGATTTTGCCCATTATCGCAAACTACCAGGCCAGGCTTGAGGTTTATCAGCACCAACCGCACATCTGTCCTTTTTTTTATGCCAATTCACACGTCCTGAACCTGTGGGATTTTTCCCACAAATATAGGATTTTTAAAAAAGCCTGTTGTAGTTTCCCCTTGGCTGTGCTGAAGTTGGTCGTGCAGGTGATACTTAGTTTTTCTCACGGTGCTAGCGGGGATCTCACCAAGGTCACTGCAGTTCAGCCCGGCTGGGAACGGAGCCTCAGTGACTGGAGTTAACCTCAATGATGTCACCACCGGCCACTGAGGCTGTCACTCAGTCACCAGTGGTTCTCAGCATGGATAGTTACATCTTGGTACCGTCCAGGTTGAAAAATGTTTCTCCCCCAGACATGGATTATGGCATGGGACAAAATGACAGTCAGGTATGGTATATTGTTGTTTTTTCATTTACGTTTTATTACAGGAGAACGAGGGCTTCGGTGAAATAGGCATTTGGTGAGTATAACTGTATTTGTTATTTTTAAATAAAAATGTAAAACTGTTTTTTGTTTTATTTCTAAGAAAGGACTTTATTCTGGCTCTGACTTTATTTACCATACAACTATAGGATTAGTAATGGAGAGGTGTCTTATAGACACCTCTCCATTACTAATCTGTGGGCTTGATGTCACCTGACAATATAAAGGTAACATCAACCCCCACAATTATGATCCCCGCTTGCCACCGCTACAGTGCAAGTGGGAAGAGCTGGGCAAAGCGCCAGAATTGGTGCATCTAATAGATGTGCCTTTTCTGGGCAGCTGTGGGCTGCTATTTTTAGGCTGGGGGGGCCAATATCCATGGCCCCTTACAAGCCTGAGAATACCAGCCCCCAGCTGTCCGCTTTAGCAAGGCTGGTTTTCAAAAATGGGCGGGACCCCATGCCGTTTTTTAAATTATTTATTTAAATAATTAAAAAAACAGCATGGATACCCCTCTATTTTTGACAACCAGCCTTGTTGAAGCTGAGAGCTGATTTCTGACTGGCTGGTAATCAAAATTACAGGGGAACCCACGCTGTTTTTTTTTTTTATTATTTATCCTGTCACGGTCTGTTGAGTTTCTGGGATTAGGTGGTTTTAGGGTTAACCTGGGCATTAAGTACAAGCATTTCCACTCTAGATTTGTTTGTCAAAAAAACATTGTTTCTGAAGTCTTGTGGTTTGTTCAGATGCTACTTTATAAACTTTAGGCATGCTGCCATATTCTTTTTAGAAGGAAGAAGTTTTCTTTTGGCAATATCTCCAAACAAGCCACACTTGTCTTTTTCTAATTGCACTGTCATCAACTTGAACATTTAAATTACTGTGTCCTTTGGAGTCTCAACTGTAGCTCTTGGGTTTCTTGCAATTTTTCCAGGAACTGCACAGTCTAACTTTGGTGTGTATTTCCTGTATTGAATATTTTCAACTTGTGAATAATCAGTCTTTCTCACTGTAGATTCATGGACTCTAAATTGCCTTCTAACTATGCCAAGATTGAGGGGAAGCAACTAGTGATGAGCGAGTATACTCGTTGCTCGGGTTTCCCCTAGCATGCTCGGGTGGTCTCCCATCACTAGAAGCAACCATTGTCTCTTTAGAATCTCTGGTGATAAATAGTGATGGGCGAGTAGCATCGTTGTTCGGGTCTCCCCGAACATGCTTGGGTAATCTCCGAGTATTTTGGCATGCTTGGAGATTTAGTTTTCGTCGTCTGAGCTGCATGATTTGTGGCTGCTACACAAGGTGAATACATGTGGGAATTCCCTAACAAACAGGCATTCCACACATGTAATCAGCCTGTCTAGCAATCGCAAATCATGCAGCTGAAATGACGAAAACTAAATCTCCGAGCACACCAAAATACTCGGAGACCACCCGAGCAACAAGTATACTCGCTCATCACTAGTGATAATGATTACAAAAAAACAGTACTGCGGATATCCCTGGTCTGTGTTTGTGTGTGATCCGTATGTACATATCAGACATCAGTGTGACACTTGTTTAGACATTTGGTGTCCGTATGTCCGAGTGTCACATCCATGTGATATCCGTATGCCATCCGTGTGACACCTATCGGCGATTGTGAAAAGCAGTACAGTTAGCTGTTCCCAGGTGCCGGGTGCTGAAGGCAGCTCTCATCATTGATGCTTGGTCTCCCAGAGATTGGCACAACCAGGCGACAATGAGAGTTGTATTCAGCACCTGCTGTGTACTTCATGTGTAAAATTAAGAATTAAATTTAAAAAATGTCGTGGGCTCCCCCATAATCTTCATTACCAGCAGAGGGAAAGCCCACAACTGTGGATTGATGTAAATCAACTGGGGAAGGGGACAATATCCCAAAGGGTTCCCAGGCTATTAGTAACAGCTCACAGCTGTTAGTTTATGTGGGACCCCCCAAAAAATGGCATACGGTCCCCCTATAAATTCAAACCAGCAAAGCGTAAACATACACTTTTGGGTTCATATTAATAGCCTGGGAAGAGGGCAGGATTATTGTACCTCTCCCAGGCGGCCAACAATAGCCCTTCACCACCCCAGAAGTGGAACATCCATAAGATGCCCCAAATTTGGCGCTTAGCCTTGCTGTTCCCAATTCCCTTGGCCAGTGAGGTAATAGGGTCGGAGTTGATGTCAGCTTTGTATTGTCAGCTGGCATCAAGCTCAGGGGTTAGTAATGGATAGGCGTATATTAGACGTCACGATTAGTAACCCCATAGTCAGTTTTTTAATAAACACACAGCAAAAATAAAATGCTTTATTTGAAATTAATACTCCCTAACCCTCTTTTTCCCATTTATTACTTGTGGTAGTTCACAGTATGCAGTATGCAGTGGTAGCGAATAGGAACACCTCTCTTTAAATATTGGTTTATTGTATTGCGGCATAAGCCAACAAGAAGGGAAAATAAACACAGCCTTTCCAGCTAAAACAGAAAACAAAAAAGCAATCACTGCGACACAGCCCACACATATGCCGGTGGCACCCCGCTCTGGAGCAATACAGGTTCAGACTCTGCTCAGGGCACAAAACCACTGGAGAATCCTCTCTCAAATGTCACATGTTTCCCCCCTCTGCCCAAAGTCAGGGTTTTGGCACCTTCACTCGCTAAGCAAGGGAGTCTGGACAGGGCATCTGAGTTCCTGTTCAACTTTCCTGGCCTATGCTCGTCGTGAAAAGTGAAATATTGGAGGCCAAAGAACCTTCTAGTCACCCGAGCATTTTTACCCTTCTTTTCCCTCAGAAAGGCATGGTCAGATACCAGCTTAAACCTACAGCCTAGCATGTAGTATCTCAGGGTATCTACGACCCATTTTATGGCTAATCACTTCTTCTCGACAATGGCATAGTTTCTCTCACATGAAGAGAGCTTCTGGCTCAGATATAAGATGGGATGCTCCTCCCCATTCACTTTCTGAGACAGCACAGCTCCCAAGCCGAATTCTGACACATCTGTCTGGACCACAAACTCCTTGCTGAAGTCTGCTGCTACCAGAACCGGAGGATGTTTACACAGAGCCTGCTCAGCTCCTGGAAAGCCATCTTAGTCTCAGCAGACCATTTAATCAATGACGTGCCTTGAAGGAGGTCCGTCAACGGCGTGGCAATCATGGCGAACCATGGGATAAACCGCCTGTAGTAATCCACAATTCCAAGAAACGCCCTCACTTGCTTTTGGAAAATGGTTGTGGCCATTTCTGGATTGCCTCAATCTTGTTAATCTGGGGCTTGATTTTGCCGCCCCCAAAGACATAGCCTAGGTATTGGCCTCTTGCTTCTCTATGGCACATTTTTTGGGATTTATGGTGAACCCCACATTCCTCAACGCATCCAGGACTACATATACCTTTGGTAGATGACTACCCCAGTCAGGGATTTAGACCACAATGTCATCTAGGTAGGCTGCGGTATACTTATTATGGGCATCCAGGACCCGATCCATCACCCTCTGAAGGTAGCTGGGGCCCCCTGCAGTCTGAAGGGTATTCTGGTGTATTGGAATCACCCATCAGGCATTAAGAAGACCATCTTCTCCTTGGAACTCTGAGACATGGTGATCTGCCATTAGCCCTTCGTCAGGTCAAGTGTGGTGATGTACCTCGCTGTTCCCAGTCTCTCAATGAGTTTGTCCACATGGGACATCGGATAAGCATCACATTTGGAGACCTCATTGAGCTTGCGGTAATCACTGCAAAATTGCCACACACCATCGGGCTTCGGCACGAGGACGATGGGACTCGACCATCCACTTTTCGACTCCTCAATCACCTCAAGGTCTAACATCCTCTTCATTTCATTGGCTATTACCTCCCGACGTGCTTCAGGAATTCTATAGGGCCTGAGGTTCACCCTTACATGTGGCTCTGTCAACACGTCATGCTCGACTACCTGCGTATGTCCTGGCAACTCTGAAAACAGGTCACAGTTCTGCTGCAACAGTGCCCAACACTGTTGTCTCTGGGCCGGCCTTAAAATCTCTGCAATGGTGACATCGTCCACTGTGGCTTTGCGATTGGCTCCCAGGCAATGGGTTTCCAGCGACTCCAGATCTCGCCAGTTCACATGGTACATTTGGTGCGACTTCCTTCGGCCTGGCAGGTGTACTTTGTAATTCACCTCGCTCACTTTTTCCACCAGCTCATATGGGCCTTGCCACTTGGTTAGGAACTTACTCTCCACCTTGGGGATAAGCACTAGCACGCGGTCCCTGGGCTGGAACTGCCTCACTCTCGCTGAATGGTTATACACCCTTGCTTGTGTCTCCTGTGCCTGGATAAGATTGCTCCTTCACGATGGGCATTACTTTCGCCATTCTCTCCTGTAACTGGGCGACATGCTCTATGACGCTCCAATGTGGCGTGACCTCTGCTTCCCAAGTTTTCCCCATAAAAAGCTTGAAAGGCGAGAAGCCAGTAGAAGCTTGTAGAACATCTCTGATTGAGATGAGCAGAACGTAAGGAAGTAGTCCCTGTCTCAACCGTCCTTTTCAATGACCTTCTTGAGCATCGCCTTCAAGGTCTTGTTGAAGCGCTCTTCTAGGACATCTGTCTGCGGATAGTAGACTGAGGTTCACAGCTGGACAATCTGAAGGACCTAACACAACTCATAGAATCATAGAATCCTAGACTGGTAGAGTTGGAAGGGATCTCCTGGGACATCTGGTCCAACCCCTTGCTCATAGAAGGATTCACTAAATCATCCCAGACAGATGTCTGTCCAGCCTCTGTTTGAACACTTCCATTGAAGTAGAAATCATCACCTCTAGTGGCAGCCTGTTTCACTCATTGAACACCTTCACTGTCAAAAAGTTTTTTCTAATATCTAATCTGTGTCTCCTCCCATTCAGTTTCATTCCATTGCTTCTAGTCTTTCCTTGTGCAAATGAGAATAAGGATGATCCTTCTACAATGTGACAGCCCTTGAGATATTTGTAGACAGCTATTAAACCTCCTCTCAGTCTTCTTTTTTGCAAACTAAATATTCCCAAATCCTGTAACCGTTCCTCATAGGACATGGTTTGTAGACTGGTCACCATTCTGGTCGCTCTTCTACTGGTCCAGTAATCCAGATGAGGTCTGACCAAAGAGGAATAGAAGGGGATAATGACTTCATGTGATCTAGGCTGTATGCTTCTGTTAATATATCCCAGAATTGTATTTGCCTTTTTTGCTGCTGCATCACACTGTTGACTCATGTTTAGTTTTAGATCTATTATTATACCCAAGTCTTTTTCACATGTGTTGTTGTTTAGCCCTATTCCTCCCATTCTGTATATGCTTTTTTTAAAAATTTTATTGCCCAGATGTAGTACTTTGCATTTGTCACTGTTAAAAACCATTCTGTTAGTTGCTGCCCACTGCTCCAGTTTATTTTTATCTTTTTGAATCCTCTTTCTCTCCTCCCTAGTATTAGCTATCCTTCCTAACTTTGTGCCCTCAATTCCTACATCTAAATCATTGATAAAGATGTTGAACAATACAAGGTCCAGAACAGAGCCCTGTGGTACCCCACTTGAGACATTCTTCCAACTGGATGTTCAGCCATTTATGACCACTCTTTGGGTTCGATCACTAAGCCAGTTATGAATCCACCTAACAGTTGCCTTGTCCATTCCATACTTAGTCATTTTTTCAATAAGAATGGTGTGAGATACTTTGTCAAATACTTTGCTGAAGTCAAGATTTACTATATCTACAACATTTCCCTGATCCACCTAGTCAGTGATTCTGTCATGGAAGGAAATTAAGTTAGGCCTCTTTCACACATTCGTTTTTTGACTTCAGGCATGATCCGGCGTGTTGCTAAAAAAACGGATCCGGTACCGGATGCGTTTTTTTACCATTGACTTTCATTAGTGCCGGATCGTGCCTGATGTCACTGCGTTGCATCCGTATTTGTCCGGATCCGGCGGAAATGTACATTCCGGCGGCCGGACAAAACGGTGCATGTAACGTTTTTTTTGTTTACCGGAGCCGCCTGATAGTGCCTGAAGCGGCGCATCAGGCGGCCGGAAACAATAGAAGTCAATGGAACCGGATCAGACTTTTGTGCAATCCGTCAAAAGTCTGATCCGGATTTTGGAAATCAGGGACTACTACTACTACTACTACTACATTTTCCAGTGTCTCCGGACATCCAAAACCCTCTTTTTCAGGGTTCAAAAGTTCAGCTCGGATCCAGCAAAAAAACGGATCCGTTGCATCAGTTTTTTTATTTCAGTGCCGGATCCGTCCCTTCAGGTGTTCGCCGGATCATGCCTGACACAAAAAAACGGATGTGTGAAAGAGGCCTAAGTCTGACATAACTTATAAGTTACAAACCCATGCTGAGTCTGGTTAATCACTTCATTCTTATCCAGGTATTTACATACATGTTTAATAAATTGTTCAAAAATCTTTCCTGGTGTAGAAGTCAGACTCATCGGCCTATAGTTCCCTGGGTCCACCTTCTTCCCCTTTTTGAAGATAGGAACAACATTTGCTCTTCTCCAGTCTTCTGGGACGTCTGATCTCCAAAAATTTTTAAAGATTATGGAGAGTGGTTAAAAAATTTCTTCTGCTATCTCCTTCAGTACTCCGGGGTGTAATTCATCTGGACCTGGAGACTTAAATTCATTTATGTTAGCGAAGTATTCCCTCACAATCTTTCTGCTTATAGATAGCCTGGATTCTTCTATTCCTTTAATAGACACTGAAGATCAGTTGATGTTACGTTTCCTTTCTAAGAGAAAACATATGCAAAATAGGAATTTAAAAG
>VIAB01008956.1:42533-53066 GCA_009801035.1 Oophaga pumilio | reverse complement strand
ATACACATCCCTATAATTCTGTTGAAAGCAGAAGTTTGCCTGTTGAATCCCTGACTGCTCCAGAGTCGCCTTTCCGCTGCTGCCCAGTTGTCCACTTGTCTTTGCTTACAGGGGTGTAGCCGTGACCGCTGCGGTCACTCACTGACCTCAGCGGTCTTGTGCTGCATCACCCCTTTTGTAGACGTTATGTCACCACTACAGACCAGTAAACAAAATCATGGTGCCTACGTGTTCCCTCATAAGCTGTATCCAGGTTTTTGCATCCGTGGGTTTTGAGCAATATAGGGGCGACTATTGTACTTGTAACTTGACTGACGAGGGCAGCTGGCTGGTTGTTGGGGATCCCAGAGGTCGGACCCCAGCCGTCATAAAGTAAAACCATATCCTAGCGATGGAGGCAACACGCGGTTATTTGTCTTTACAGGTACCTCCCATGATTGGCGCCTGCGCTGCGGAGCAGTGGACCTGTATCACATACTGTTCGGCCTCAGCAGACCTGCATGTTTGCCTTTGCCAGAACTTGGATTAGTCCTTAATCTGAAGGAAAAAAAAGCCGTTCTGAACCCGACCATCATTCCAGAGCCGGTCGCTGCTAACCTGGACCCTTTGCCAAGTGCCAACATGCACGGGCAAGTCACTGGATTTCCGAACAACGTAAGATTAACAAACTTTTCTAATGTTCTCACTCGACGTTATGTTCCTAGCTGTGAAGTAATCCGGCAAATTGGCAGAAATCACTGACAAAAATACAATCTGACACCGCTGAGAAGCTTTTGGCCAAATCCGCTTTTGCATTTGACTTTTCTACGTTTTCAAGCACGAAAAGCAGGGGCAGCATTTCCAGGTATTGATCAGTAGTCGCTACTTGGTAAATTTCACCTTGCAGAATCATCTCCACGATGCACGTCCATTTATTTAAAGGGTTGTCTACTTTACATAACCCTGTCTTGTGAGCCCGTTACATACTTGTCACTAGAGCAGTATTCTTCTATCTTACTTGAAGAGTTATTTAGTTTCAGAAAATAACCATTATTGAGCTTTTAATAAAAAAAAAAAAAGTTCTATGATTTCCCTTATAGTCCAGTAAGTGACACATCGCTGGAATCAGGGTCTTTTACCCTACATCATTTAACTTTCAGATTCCATAGCTAAAACCTGCTGACAGATTCCATGTGAAGCTGATTCCTCCATTCATTGAAGACCTCAGACCTGCACAGTGTACGCCCAGTAATATAAACGTGCTCTATATGTCCGCCCTTATTGTAAGTATTTATATTTTAGGTTGTGCTGGATTTTTTTTATGTGCACGTTATTCCCGTTAACAGCAGGTTCACATAAGGACAGATTCTCAGTCCTTGACCTTCTATGCATAGTAGGAAAAAAAAAATAGCTGATTTTTAACAGAAAAAAAAGCAGGTTAAATGGTGAAAATCAGCTCCTCAGGTCAAAATAACACTGCAGATTTTTTTTCACGTTTTTTAGATTTTGTGGACTTTTATCCACTTTGCTGGTACTGTAATGCACTGTGGCATTCACCATGTGGGAACAGACCCTGAAATAGAATTATGATGTGCATAAGGTTAAAAGGTGTCATATCGACGGTGACACCTACAGAGGCCTAAAACAAATAGAATAAGGAGGACTTCGGACTATCTTTATTCTAGGTCTCAGTAGGTTTCTCAACGGCCAGACTCCCAGCGATCAGACAGTTGTGGCTTATCTAATCGATTGACAAAAAATAGGGTGCATTGATATCACTGACACCCACATGAGAACTGTTATAACGGGGTCTTGTAGCAATACATCTCATAAGGTTAAAAGGTATCGTATCAACGGTGACACTTACAGAGACCTACAACAAATAGTCCGAAGTCCTCCTTATTCTGTCTTTAGTCTGGCTCTCAGTAGGTTTCTCAACGGCCAGACTCCCAGCGATCAGACAGTTAGGGCTTATCTAAACTGGAAAAAAGTAATGTGCATTGATATCGCTGACATTCACATGAGAACTGTTATATCAGGGTCTTATAGCAATACATCTCATAAGGTTAAAAGGTATCGTATCGACGGTGACACCTACAGCGACCTACAACAAATAGTCCGAAGTCCTCCTTATTCTCTCTTTATTCTGGGTCTCGGTAGGTTTCTCAACGGCCAGACTCCCAGCGATCAGACAGTTGTGGCTTATCTAAATTGGAAAAAAAGTAATCTGCATTGATATCAGTGACACCCTCATGAGAACTGTTATATTGGGGTCTTATAGCAATACATCTCACTTTCTTCTTTTTTTTTTAAATTAAAGGACGACTCCAAAGAATCGGTGTCCATTGCCGTGTCTCATTTGCTGGGGATGAAAAGGAAAGCAGATATGTCTCTCGAGTCTGCACTGGAGCCTGGGCAGGTACAGGATGAGGAGGAGGACAGCAGTAAAGTCAAAATGAAAATCAGAGTAAGGAAATGTAGATTCAGTCTCTTACTACCTCGGGAGGTCCTCGCGCTATACACGGAGGGTTATATGTACTCTTATAGAAGCTCGGACCCAGTAGGTAAGGTTCTCACTTTATCACCTGGTCTCCTATGGCTTCAGTGACCTCTATAGACGGAGCTAACTGGAAAAAGATTGCTTTCCTAAAAAGTAGGTCTTATGACGGGGTGGTCTTCGCAGTTCTGCAGAGTGTTTGCCCTCCACTGCTTTGTTTGCACAGTGCGCGCTACATCAGACATTATCAAAGAACTTGGGCCGAGAAGTCATCAGCGTCTTTTCCTTCTGTCCTGCCCCAGTGGATTTGATTCCCTGCAGCAACATATGTCCGCTGTCTTCTCCTCCACGGTGGACGGGCCAGTTCTGTTGTCTTTGTGGGTATAAATTCAATTTCCGGTATAGAATGTGGGATCTAAATGAAATTTTGTGTTCCAAATTCATTTTTTGGGTGCAAGCCTTAGAATGAAAACCCTTCCCAGCAATGGCGATTTTTCTGTTTTTGCTCTTTTATTTTCCCTCCTCTTCTTCCAAGAGCCGTCTTTTTTTTTTTTTTTAAACTAATTTCTCTTACACATTGTCGTGTACGGTTTGATTTTTGTAAAACAAGATTTTTTTTTTTTTTTTTTATTACGCCATTCATATAATTCAATATATTGGAAAAAATGGGAAAAAAATCCCCAGTGCAGTGAAATTATGCAAATAAAAAACAGCTAAATTTTGCAGCAATTTTTGGGGATTTGTGTATTTGGCGGCATAAGATTAGTACAATTAGAGCGATAACAAACTTTTTTTTAATTTAAGTAATGAACAAAATTTGAAAAATTCTGAACAAAAAAAATGCTTTGCCATATTGACCAGTGCATTTTTCATTTTTCCATCAGTGGAGCTGTGCGAGAGCTTATTTTTTCTGTATGTTTTTTTTATACCATTTTGGGGTAAATATGATTTACGGTAATCACTTCCTATTCTAATTTTTGCTTTAAGGCTTTAGAGGGAATCTGTCAGCAGGTTTTTGCGATTTAATCTGAAGACTGCATGCTGTTGGGGTTAAAACACAGATTTCAGCAATGCCTCTTATCAAGCGCTGTGGTTTTGCTTGCCAGCTATGATCGTTAAAGCTCCAGGAGCTTATCATTGCTGGTCACCCGCCTACTGGTCCGACTCCTCCCCTTCTGCAATAAGCAGCTCACTGTCTATGGACATTGTATATACAGAACCTGGTGTGTGGGCGGGGTTAGTTGGTGTGTGGGCGGAGTTATCTTTCTCAGCTCTGCTACATGCTAAATCTAAATGCTCTGATTGTGTTAGAACCGCTGCACCCAGTAAACTAAGTGATGCATCAATGGATTCAGGGTGTCTTTGCCTTCATCATGCTGCTCTCAGATGAGGTAGCAAAAACCTGCTGACAGATTTCCTTAAAAAAAGACAATTCTGATGTTTCAGTTCTCTTTTTACAGTGTTTAGCAATTTGGTTGATTCATTTTATAATTAGATAGACCAGAGTTGTACTGATGCATTAATATCACACATCTTTGTTTGTTTTGTTTATTTTTTACTGGTGCAGAGGCGTATGATTCAATTTTTGTTCTTTATATTTTTTAAAACTTTTTTTCCCCACTGTGCCCCCGTAGGTGGCTTGAACCTGTGACTGTCCAATCACTACTACTATATACTGCACTACCACCATATTGCGATATATAGCAAACATCACAGTCTCCTTTGAATGCCAGCCACAGGAGGCATCGGGGTCTTCAGCAGACCCCTGCTGCCATGGAAAACCATTGGGCCCTATGCTGTCAGAGTAATAGCGGCATTTTTACTGGATAACAGCAGGTGGTAGCGCTCAGCTTGCTGCTTTTAGAAGCAGATAATGGCTATATAATACAGGCATTGATGTTCACTAAGCTCCTGTGTTTTCATCAAAGAAGGGGACACAATATGACATAGTAGTGCATCACATGTTGGGAAGAGATTAAAGGGTTTCTCCTGAAATATAAAAACCTAAATAACTAAAGGAAATGTCACGATAAAGTCCTAAATACTTTTAAATAGAAAACAACAATATGTTTGACTAGAAAGGTAATCACTATAGAATTAAAATGTCCACCTCCTTGTGATCTGATCTAACACTGGAGATCCCAGGGAGTGCTGGGTAAGAAGAGGCTGCTCACACTGCTGTTCTCCTTGTCTGTCTGATCTAATACTGGAGATCCCAGGGGGTGCTGAGGTAAGAAAAGGTGTCCTCCCTGTCTGTATGATCTAGTACTGGAGATACCAGTGGTGCTGAGGTGAGAAGTGGCTGCTCACATTGCTGTCCATCCTGTCTATCTGATATAATATTGGAGTTAACAGGGGTGCTGAGGTAAGAAAAAGCTGCTCACACTGCTGTCCTCCATGTCTATCCAATTTAATACTTGAGATATCAGGGGTGCTGAGGTAAGAAGTGGCTGCTCACACTGCTGTCCGCCCTGCCTGTTTGATCTAATACTGGGGATACCAGGGGTGCTGAGGTAAGAAGAGGCTGCTCACACTGCTGTCCTCCATGTGTATCTGATCTAATACTGAAGATACCCGAGGTGCTGAGATAATAAGAGGCTGCTCACATTGCTGTCCAACCTGTCTATCTGATATAATATTGGAGATGCCAGGGGTGCTGAGGTAAGAAAAAGCTGCTCACACTGCTGTCCACCCTGTCTATCCAATCTAATACTGGAGATCCCAGGGGTGCTGACGTATAAGAAGTGGCTGCTCACACTGCTGTCTGCCCTGTCTGTTTGATGTAATATTGGGGATACCAGGGGTGCTGAGGTAAGAAGAGGCTGCTCACACTGCTGTCCTCCCTGTCTGTTTGATCTAATACTGGAGATATCAGGGGTGCTGTGGTAAGAAGAGGCTGCTCACACTGCTATCCTCCCTGTCTATCTGATCTAATACTGGAGATCCCAGGGGTGCTGAGGTGAGAAGAGGCTGCTCACACTGCTGTCCTCCCTGTCTATCTGATCTAACACTGGAGATACCAGGGATGCTGAGGTAAGAAGAGGCTGCTCACACTGCTGTCCTCCCTGTCTATCTGATCTAATACTGGAGATCCCAGGGGTGCTGAGGTAAGAGGTGGCCACTGGCATTATTGTCCATCATGTTACTCTGAATTTCTATACCTGGTATAGATATCTCCAGGTCCCTGCAGTGGAGCTTTTTACTGCTCATGCTCACAGTCACCTGATTTAACATTGTAGGACAGGACTCCATCACTGTAACAGAGCGCAGCCATTTTAATTCTATAGTGATTACTTTTCTAGACGCACTTTATGATTTGTTAATTAAATTTATTTAGGAATTTATAACAATATTACAATATTTTCTCAGTTTTTCTTTTCTTTAGTTGCCAGAGAACACCTTTAAATATGTTTTTAGATCCATATAAAGGTGCTGAAGGGACTAGAGTTGGTGCAAATCGATTCATTGAACCAGGTTCATCAGCCATATCTGTTTACTGTGGCCGCTAGACTAGAGCCCTAAGAACCACCTCTTACCCGCTGACATTAACGGTTCTTCTTTTGATTAACGGTCTGGTGCAACATCACATGACGTTGCGCTAGGACGACTAATCAAATGAAGAGCTGTGGATGCCGTCAGGTCAGAGATGGTTCTCAGTTCTCCTATCCAGCGATCACAGATTACTGATACGGTTGATGGACCAGGTCCTGCATATCGACTTGCACTAAACTCTACCAGGGAATGATGCTGGAGTAATGTGCACAATTTTCACTAGATTGAGGAGCGTTTTGAAGTTTGTTGCACATATGTCAATAAAAAATTTAGTCCGTCCATTATTTTTTGCCCATTGTTTATTGGCACTGATGAGACCCCCCACTCTGCCCTTGTGACCCAAAGATGTGATGCCTCTATGGATGATACATATCATCTATATCTATAATGGTTTAGAATTTTGCAGTAATGTTTTGGGGGGTTCTAGTCCTGAAGAAGTTTGGGAAGCACCTGCCTTGTAAAAACAAAGGAAAACTCAATAAAGTAATAAAGTAATGCCCAGGTGACATCCCTGACCTCCTTCCTTAACTGGTTTTAGCTTCAGCCAAAAATAAATCTCATATATCTGCCCTCCTAAAACCTTATTACACATAAATTTAAAAGAAAGCATAATGTCAATGATTGCAGCAGGACAAGAGTCTGTTGATCTTGCGGGAGTCAGTGACCTCATCACTTAAGTCAATACATTAGTAAGTAGAGGACTGTGTAGCACCTTTCATGGAATAATATATTAAGTACTTTTTTTTTTCCTCTCAGTTTGCAAACTCACAAGAAGAAGAAGAAATTGACATGGACACCGTACATGATAGCCAAGCCTTCATATATCATCATTTAAACATGTTGGAAAGACCCTCAACCCCAGGTAGAATGGATTTTTCCTTAATTGCCCGATGTATGTGGCCTCGGTACCTTCCAACAACTTTTGTCTCATTTTCGGGATACTGTAGATCATCTGCAAAAATTATAGTGTCTTACAACGTAAAATCTGTCAGTCAAGTTTAATCTGTCTCTAGTAGCAGAAACGCTGACAATAATTAAGTGGGGGTGGGACTTGGTCTCTCTGGAGGAAGTGATGGCAGGTCTTTGTCTCTCTACAGGAAGTGGGGCGGGACTTTGTCTCTACAGGAAGTGATGGCAGGTCTTTGTCTCTCAACAGGAAGTGGGGCGGGACTTTGTCTATTGACAGGAAGTCAATAGACAAAGTGGGGGCAGAGTTTTGAATAGAAAGTGGGGGCAGAGTTTTGAATAGGAAGTGGGGGCAGAGTTTTGTCTCTGTATAACAAGTGGGGTAGGTTTTTTGTCTTTCTTAAAGAAATGGGGACGGGTCGATAGTTCTCTACAGGTAGTGGGGGCGGTCTTTGTCTCCCTTCAGGAAGTGAGTGTAGGTCTTTGCTCCTGCTCTCCTGTATTTCAAAATATATACAGACATAACAGAGATTCGATCTTTTAGTTCTGGGCCGTTCATGTTGGGAAGTGATTGAAAGGAAGTCCCAGTACCTACTGTGCCAGTAGAATGCTGATGAATAATCTCCCTCCAACTCTAACAGAGCTTGATGACAAGTTACAGAGCATGAGAAATGGGTTAGTTCTTGGGGATATTAGACTGGCTTGTGTGTGAAAAGCAGTTTTATCTTATTGTGGGTGATTAGGGTTAGCAAGACCGTGCTATTCTATGGGTTTACTGTGAAAGGACGTGTACACTTTTAATGTTACTTTTAATATTTTGACATGTAAATAATTTACAAAGTAATATAAAGTTTTGTAAATTTCTTACCCTTGCACTGATCCTAATTTATGACCTGTGACATTCTCCAAAGCTGAATTCACAATTCCGAAGACTTTGGAGCTGTTATCTCCTAAACCAGCAGCGATTTTTATCCCTCTGTTACCATGTAGTAAAATGCTGTCAAAATGTTATTCTCTAGTCCCTGAAAAGACAACATCCACCTTTTACAAGACGCCATCCACCTTTTACATTACACATTGGTTAGCTGTCTCACAGGTTTCTTTAATGGAGCGTAGCCCATCAGTCAAGACCAGCCCTGGAGTGCAGTCAGCAGCTCTCAGAGAAGTGTGCGCAGAATAGTGACATAATGGGAGGCACAACCTGTGACCCTCTGTTTTACAATCAGGGAGGAAAAGCAGAAGCTACAGAAGCAATGCAGGCTTCACAGAGAATAGTGATCTTATCAGTAGTGGCCAGAGAGGGTGGTGCTGGGCGCTTGATTACATTTCTATACAGCAATATAATTAATGTAACAGTATCTAAGCCAGGAGAGAGGAAATAATCAATTCTGGGAAATGCAGCAATTTTGAGACAGCAGGAGAGCATTGGGATAGCACAGAGTAGGGGAAGTGGAAGGAATTGTTAGGAAGCATAAACTGTGTTTGCTGTGATTTATCCTTCTTGAGACTTTACAGGAGTCTCAGGATGGTGCTTTGTAGATGTAGTGGGCAGTCACTGAATGTGGGAGTGTGAGAGCTGTAGGGCAGATACATCTTTCAGAGAGGCTACAGCGCACTGCTTTTTGGAAAATTTAGTTTAGAGGCACAGTGGGATAGCTGCCAGGAACTTAAGGGTGTAAACAATAAATGGAGGCTGTAGGGGAACTAAAAAAAATAAAAGCAAAAGGGTGGAGGTGAATACTCATTACAGGGAAAAAGTTTTTTTTTCTTTCCTATTTCTTGTGCCCAGAAAACCATTTAAGAAATGACAGGCCTTCCCACGTATGGTTTTTATCAGATATTCTTGTAAAGGAAATAGAACATTGTAGAAAAGTGTGCTGTCACTACCATCTTAGTTCTACCCTAATTAATACAGTAAATTAATCAATTGATCTTCTCACGGTTTCCAAAGGGATAATGAAGGTTTGCCTCCAAGAGCGAACCAGATGAACATGACATTGTGGAGAGATAGAAGGTGCTAACGGAAGAAAGAGGCTCTGAACAGCAGCTAGATACTGGTGTTTACTGCTCTTAAAGGGGTTCTCCAGTGTTATATAATCCTTCCCTCAATGTGCTGATTTAAGACTTTGCTATTAAGTGTGGACATAGCAGGAGACCAAATAGGGCTTCTGGCCGAACTCGACTGAAACTCCTACACCCATAGTGGCTAAAGGCTGCCCAGAGTTTTGGCCAAGTTTGACAGGCTCCCTAGTTGGTCTTACCTTTAGGCCAGGTTTATAGGGTTTTTTTTGGTCAGTGTACACTGATGGACCTATCTATGGGATGGGTCATCAATATCAGATTGGTAAGGGTCCGACACCCGATCAGCTCTTATAAGGTCTAGCAGCGGACGGATGTAAACACAGGGAACTGGGCTGCACAGTGCAGCTTTATCCATTGTGTAGAGGCCGCTCCCAGGTACTGCAGAACACGCCTATTCACAATAGGAACTTGTAAAAAAATCCATTGAAAACACGTTGTGTGAATTTTACAAAAGAACCCTTTTGTCTCATGGAAGTTTATTTACATTATTTCCCTTATGTTTCAGGGAAATATTAGGGATAGTATATAGGTTCTGTAACTGGAACGCATCCATTTCCAATCTTCTTCTTGCAAAGCTTTGTTGTTGAGCTTCAAACTTTCCATATCCTGGTTGGGTTTTTCTTTTTGTTTTTTTTCTGTCCACCCTTTCAAGCAAAGGTCATCAAGTGGTTAAGAAAAAAGATTACTCAAGAACAGGCTTCCTTTCGGAAGAAGACCTGAAGGATCAGTTCAAAGGTCCTGCAAAACCACATGTTCGCCCCAGAGGAGCCTTCTTTGTACGTAACATATGTGATTTAGGCCCCGCTCAGTGCCGCAGACAAAGCTCAGGACTTAGAGAAAACACCTGGACTTCATAAAAGGGGCTCACGTGGTCATCACTGACCTCAGCAGAAAACTCCGGGAAAGTGAGAACAGATGGGGAAATATTAGATGACCGCTTCAGCGGAGATGAGAAAAAAATATATGTAAAAAATCAGAGGGAAGGTAAAGCTGAACTTGGGCAGACTATAACTATCCGAACACTAGGTGAAAATCTGCAGCGTGTAAGCCGCCGGTCAGAGTGTTGGTGAAAAATATAATCTAAAAAAAAATAAACCCTTTCCAATACAAATCCTACATAAATACATGTAGAGGGAAAAGTTGGAAAAAGGGAAAGGGAGTGTTTTGCAAAACTCACATTTTAAAATTGTAAAAAATGCAAACATCACAGGTGAGCAAATAAAATAAAAAGAGTCCTGGCCCCCATGGTCAAAAATGGCCATACATGATTTAACCCATAAAATGATCCAATTGTGTTTAAAATAACATCTGACCTGCCGGCAGTATACTGTGAAGCAGGAGGATCCGATAAGATTGATGTACATTTTTGTCTGAGAATTTTCAGTAAAGCTCACATTTTTTTTTATTGAAATCCTTGTTGATTTTGTGTATGTGTTCAGTAGGCGGTCCTAGTCAGTGATTGACAGCTATCATACAGAAAAGACTGACAATCACTGAATCAGACCACCCACTGGACT
>VIAB01008956.1:26781-39474 GCA_009801035.1 Oophaga pumilio | reverse complement strand
GTCAATAAGACTCCTATCCATTACTAATGGTATAGTTGTTAAGGGGTTAAAAAGACACAGCCAGAAAAAGTCTTTAATGAAATAAAACACTATACAGTTTACCATATTTATTATACTCCTAATCCATGCGAAGCCCTCGATATCCTGCAAAAAAAACAACACAAATACTCCCTGTTCCTATGTAATCCATTTAATAATGAGTGTCCCACGGCGATCTCCTGTGTAGAGCTGTCACATCGGGAGATGTGACCGCTCTACTGGCCTCCTGCGATGCAGTGACAGGAGGTAATGGGTCCTGCAGTGCATCACTGAAGAGGTTACCGGAGTTCGTGCTCTCACTTTACAGCATCGCTGCCTGAGAATTTTCTCACAATGTTGCTGGTGACAGCATGAACTCAGGTGACCTCTCTCCCAGCGGCGGAGGGATACCCAGTGGAGGATTACCTCCGGTCAGTGCATGCCGGAGGGCCCTGTAGAACAGTGACATCTACCGATGTCTCTGTTCTACATGGGAGATAGTCGTGGGACACTCGTTATTAAATGGACTATGGTGGAAAGGTAAGTATAGACACACGAAGACACCCACACACACCCAATACCAAACATGTCTAGGTTCTTTTTTTATTTAAGTGGTGAAAAAAAAATCTTGGCACAGGAAAGATGTGCGCTCAGCATCCACATCAAAGGGAGAGTCACGATATGCGCCATACAAGTACGGCGCATGTCATGAAGGGGTTAAACACATCCAATTGTGGAAATTATTATTCCAAGATCTATTGATTAAAATAAACTTTTTTTCTTGGGAAAACCCCTTTGAGTCTATGTGCTGCAATATTGTAGTATTACAGTATATAGAACAAGCAATCAAACAATCGAAGGTTCAAGTCGACTTTAAAAAAAAAAAAAATCAGTGAGAGGTTTGAATCGCCTCCATTTTCACAAAACAAAGAAATGACTTTTTTTGTAGGAATAAGAGGAACCGTGGAAGATCGGGTTCGTCAAGTTTAACCGAACTTTAGTCCAAAATTCGGTTCAGGTACCAAAACTGTACCCGACCTTGAACCTGAACTTATTAGCTGGAAAATCTCTCTTTCAGGCTGGAGTCACACACAACGTATAAAAAATTGGTCCGTTTTTCACGGACGAGAATCGGACAAAAGTTCCCTAAACAGTGATCCGTATGTCATCCGTGTGCAATGCAAGGATGCGATTTCCTCGCATCAAAATATCCGTACGGCGAGATTTAATACAGATGTACAGCAGAGACTGCTGCTAATGCGACCAGCCCTAGTGTAGGAAGCTTAATTGATTTTTTTCCCACGCTATTGAGTTCACTTCAGGTCAGCCGGGGACTCCCTCTTACATCACTGATGCTGTGCAGAGTCCTCGGCTGACCTGAAGTGAACTCAATAGCGTGGGAAACAATCAATTAAGCTTCCCACACTAATCAGTTCATCTTGTCAGCCGGGGAGGCTGCGGGGGTTTACCTCAGGGCTGGTCGCATTAGCATCGGTCCCTGCTGTAAACCTGTTAACCCCTTCAGATGGATTGCAGCGTGGGACCTGACTGACCGCCGGAGAGGTATGGATATTGTTGCTTTATTATTTTATTTTTATTATAGGAGAACAAGGGATTCAGAAGGATTACCAGTAAAATAAAATATGGTCAAAAACGATGAGTATTTATTTCATTAAAATAATTTTAAATTAATGTGTGTTTTTTTTAACCATTTAGGATTAATAATGGATAGTTGTCTAATTGACAACTCTGCATTATTAACCCGGCTTAATGTCACCTTCCAATAGCAAGGTGGTCTTAACCCATTATTATTAGCCCATTAGCCACCGCTAAAGGCAATGGGAATAGACAGGCTAAGTGCCAGAAAAGGCGCATCTAATAATAGATGTGCCTTTTCTGAGGTGGCTGGGGGCCGATGTTAGTAGCTAGGGCGGGCCCAAAAACAATGGTCCCTCTCAGGGCTACTAATATCTGTCTTTAGTCACTGGCTTTCCTTGTCTGGCGGAGAAAATACCTCGGGAGCCCATGCATTTTTTTACAACGAAATTACACATTAAATTAACACCTACATGTATGAAATTTTGCACGCATAAATCCCCAACAGTGTCACCAGCAAAGCACCCCCACACCATCACACCTCCTCCTCCATGCTTCACGGTGGGAACCAGGCATGTAGAGTCCATCCGTTCACCTTTTCTGCGTGCAAAGCAGTAATCAAAGCAAAAGGTGGCTACTTTGAAGAACCTAGAATATAAGACACATTTTCAGTTGTTTCACACTTTTTTGTAAAGTGTAATGTATAATTCCACATGTGTTAATTCATAGTTTTGATGCCTTCAGTGTGATTCTACAATTTTCATAGTCATGAAAATACAGAAAAATCTTTGAATGAGAAGGTGTGTCCAAACTTTTGGTCTGTACTGTATATATATATGTGTCACAATGACATGTGTGTATATATATATATGTACTCTATGTGTATATATCTATTCTTTCGATTCTTTATTAAACCTGTCAGTGTGATTTTACAGTATAGCGCACTGAATTGCCGGCTTTTCTAAAGGGCACGGTGCATATTTCTCGCAAGTCACACATCTGGTCCATGTGTAATCCGTATTTTTCTTGAGCCCATTGACTTGCATTGGCGATTCTCGGCCGATATACGGTGCAAATCACAGCATTCTGCGATTTCACTCGCACGTATCAAACGGCCGAGAAAAAAATCGGCTGCTGGGAGCTGCCCCATAGATTAACATTGGTCTGAGTGCAATGCGATTTTTTTCTCGCATTGCACTCGTCCGTATTTCTCGCTAGTGTGACCCCGGCCTCATTCACACTCTCTCACTCTTCACGCACACTCTCTCACTGTGTCAAACTCTTTTCGCGCACACTCTCAAACTCTCACAATCTTTCACTCACATTCTCTCACTCACACTTTCTCACACACACTCTCTTTCTCTCTCACACTTTTTTCTCTCACTCTTTCACTCTCTCACACATTCACACTCTCTTTCTCACTCACACGCTCTTTTTCTCTCGCTCTTCTCACTCTTACGCACACACACTCACGCGCTCTTTCTCTCTTGCTCTTTTTCTCACTCTTTCTCACTCGTACACATTCTCACGCTCCCTTTTTCTCACACACTCTCACGCTCTCTCTCTTGCTCTTTTTCTCACTCTCTCACTCACACACTCTCACGCTCTTTCTCTTGCTCCTTTTCTCAGTCTTTCTCACTCATACACACTCTCTCACGCTCTTTCTCTCGCTTTTTTTCTCACTCTTTCTCACGCTCTCTTTCCCGCTCTTTTTCTCACTCTTTCTCTCTCACACTCTTTCTCGCTCTTTTTCTCACTCTTTCACGCTCTCTTACTTTCTCACTCTTTCTCACTCACACATGCTCTCTCTCTCCGCTCATGCTCTTTCTTTCTCGCTCTTTTTCTCACTCTTTCTCACACACACACTCTCTCACGCTCTCTTGCTCTTTTTCTCACTCAACACACACTCTCACGCTCTCTTTCTCTCGCTCTCTTTCTCACTCGCACACGCTCATGCTCTCTTTCTCTCTCGCTCTTTTTCTCACTCTTTCACACTCACGCTCTTTCTCGCTCTTTTTCTCACTCTTTCTCACACTCTCTCACGCTCTCTTTCTCTCTTGCTCTTTTTCTCACTTTCTCACTCTTACACACTCTCTCACGCTCTCTTTCTCTGTTGCTCTTTTTCTCACTTTCTCACTCATACACACTCTCACGCTCTCTTTCTCTCTTGCTCTTTTTCTCACTTTCTGACTCATAGACGCGCTCTTTCTCTCGCTCTTTTTCCTCACTCTTTCTCACACACGCACTTGATCTCTTTCTCTCGCTCTTTTTTTCACTCTTTCAAAATCTCTCGCTCTTTTTCTCACACTTTCACTCTCGCTCTTTTTCTCACGCTCTCTTTCTCTCTCGCTCTTTTTCTCACTTTCTCACTCACACACGCTCTCTCTCCGCTCTTTCTCACTCAACACACACTCTCACGCTCTTTCTCTCGCACTTTTTCTCACTCTTTCTTACTCACACACACTCTCTCACGCTTGATATCTCGCTCTTTCTTTCACACACACTCTCTTTCACACGGTCTCAAAACTCGAACTCTCACTCTCTCAACTCCCTGAACTGTAACACCGACTTCCAGGAGAGGTTTGTGCTCGGACTTCAGCATCGCACACTTTACATTTCGGGTTTTCTCGTCTATTTGGTATCGCCACATCTAAAAAAGTTCAATCTATCAAAATGATTTTGTTTGTGCAGTAAATATTATAAGGAACGAAAATGAAATAGAAATGCCAGAATTCCTGTTTTTGGGTCTCCCCCTACCTCACCCAAAAAATAAAAAATTGCAAGAAGTAATCAAATAATCGTCTGTACCTCAAAATGTACTAATCAAAAATATAGCTGTCGCCGTGCCAAAATAAACAGCTTTGTTTACAATCCAGTGATTTATTAAATTTTTTACCGCTAGAATAAAGTTCGGTATTGTTGTAATCATACCATATGACGCCCATGGTCATGACTTGTATAATTAGGGTGCCGGGCCATTTTTACCGAATAACGAACACAAAAAAAAAACAACCCCGGAATTATATTTTATACCATTTCACGCCCATTTAATTTTTTTCGCCTATTTTTCTGTACAATCTATGGTGAAAGTGAAAGTCTTGTTCAAAACTATAACAACAGCTTGTCCAACAAAAAATAAACAAGTCCTGATATGAAAAAAAAACAATTTGTGGTTGGAGGAAAAAAATACAAATGCAAAACTGAAAGTTGGTCCTGGCAGGAAGGGGCAGAGGGGTTGTCAACTACTTGGACAAGCCCTTTTTAAATGTAATAGTCTTTCTATATATTCACCTCCCATATATGTGCTACTCAGGTGGCTCACATTATTGTTTAACCCCGTGAGTCCTGCAGGCACAATTGGCGGCTGGATCATCGCTTCTTCCACTTGTCCGATGTTCACGTCTGATACTTTGCAGAGCTCACAGGGTGTAACAATGTCACGCGAACCTCGGGGGACCTGACATCTCTGGAATAGGAGGTATTTTTTCATATTACAAAGGGGACTTTTTCATTTAAAAAGGCCGTGTCCAGGCAATTTGCAACGACTTCAGTAATGCCTGCTGTTTGTCATGTGAAATCTGTCGACCGATCCGCTTTAACAAGTGATATCTCCATCATAGGTCACTTTGCTGTTCCTGTCCCTGTGCCCACGAGAAGAGGGCAGTAGAAATGTGTTGTTTTTTTTTTTGTTTTAATTTTTTCTTTCATACCCCCCAAAATTAAATGACTAATGAATCTGCTCCGCCATTCTAAGAACTCTCCTGAGATTGTCAGCAGCGCAGCGACCGAATCACAGCGCTGACCACCGCAGAGATGAATCGCGGCGTACGCTGAATTATGTCATAGAAACACAGTGCTGCCTGCATGAATCCACGTCTGCCAGCTCCCCACAACCAGCAGCGTGATGAATATCATATGTTCGGAAAATAAAATGACTCATCAGAGCTCGGGCCATCTGGTTTATTAGCTTACGTTTAAAGTTTTAGCTGGAACTAAAATATTGTATTTCATTAAAAAGTCAGCAACTTAGATCATTAAAACCCTCAAGGTCCTTGAGGAGCAGTCGCTGTTTGCAGAACGGTTCCTTTAGTTCAGCATCCGATACTCCAGAGATTCTGAGATTATACTTACCTTGTATACATATATCTTCTAACACCCCCTATAAACATTGGAGTATATATACTACTACTGTGGACATCTATATATCTTAAAAAGCTTCTGACTTTTAGCTTAAAGAGAATCCGTCAGCAGGTTTTTGCTGTGTAATCTGAGAGCAGCATGATGTAGTGGCCTAATTAAAGTGATGTGTCACATACTGGGCTGTGTGTTGCTGTTTCAATAAAATCAGTGTTTTCTCAGCAGGAGATTATCAGGACAGGACTAGGTGTCTCGTGCCTCTTAGTCAACTGTTCCAATCTATTGAGCACTTTTCTTTTTCCTTTTTTGCTTCCAGAGACAAAAAGTAGATTTTCTTGTTCTCCATCTGACTTGAGTCCTATGAATGCATTTAATATGTACAGTGGGAGCAATCAATCCAGCATATTTGTAAAGAAAAATTGTGATCGCTTGTCAAACCCTTTGAATCCTGAGGGTCATCTTGTGATAAGGCACATTTAGATAGACCTGTAATCGGGAATAAGCATTCCTAAGAACACTCTTTTCACATCTATTTGCCTGTTGGCAATCACCTAACATATAAACAAAATACTCGCTCGTCTGGTGAGATGAAATTAAGCTTGTTTAAGAATCATTGTTCTCCGCAAAACCCATGGATACGTTTGGGGTAGTCAGGATTTGGACCCACCTGTCACCTGAGCCCCATGGATACGTTTGGGAAAGCCAGGATTGGGACCCATCGGTCACCTGGCTCCATAGACCATAGTAATAGACGACCGTTCTGTGCACAGAGAATTCCAATCAGGCCTGTCTAAACGGGCAACTAAACGACCGTCGTTTGTCTCGCTTGTAGCCGATCGTCATGTAAATGAGGTTTTCATCCAGCAATTTTTTAGGCCGTATTTATGGCAGACTTGAAAACCTTTACTAGAAATCATTTCAGCAACTACTGGGGAAACATTGCGTTTTAGAACCTGAACATATGATATATTGCTCCTTGGAGACCACGCTGTCTCAGTAAAGCACAGCAAATATGACTTTCTTGCTTACTTTTAGATACATTTTTCTAAAAACTTTGGAAAAGAAAAACATTTCTTCCCAAACTTGCTGTTGCGCTCTACCAGTCATCTACCCCACATTTTTGTAGTTTTATTTTTTTGTCTTTTTTTTGCTTACAAAAAATTCACAATAACCGCTCTTCCTTTTTTTATTAAACAGGCAAGGAACAATCTTCTTTGGACTTGCACATGATGGCCATCCCGCAGACGCCATTAGCGTCTTTTATCAAAGAGTCCAGCTCGTCCAAACACAGTGACCACCACCACCACCATCACCACGACCACAAGAAAAAGAAGAAGAAGCACAAACACAAGCATAAACACAAACACAAGCATGAGAGCAAAGAAAAAGAGCGGGAGGCAGCGCCCTTCTCCAACAGCCCCGCCAGCGGCCGCTCTATCCGTTCTCCTTCGCTCTCGGAGTGATCTTGCTGCCACTTCTATGACAGATGGCCAAAAAAAATGCTGCAACAAAAAAAAAATAACACGTGCTCTACCAAGGTAGATGTGGCTGCAGTCAGTGGTTTGTAGATGGTGTCGGTGTGGACAGAGTCTTTATTTTTGAGTAGATTAGCCTTCTGTCTCAAAGTTTGAGAGTTTTTTTTCTAGGAGAACACCGAGCCCCATTTTGTAGTAATTTTAGGTAAAAGGGCTACGTGTGCTTTCCAGCTTTTTTTTTTAGGGAGCGTCTTCAGAAAAATAAATCTTGACTTTGTCAGCGCTAGTTGGAGCCATCTTTAACCTTTTTAACAAGCCAATGTCTATTAAACGTTTTTTTTTTAAGAAAACAATGTCTAAGCTCTCGTTACCGCTAACTTTTTACAAGCTTGGGTCAAGAAAGGCCGTTCGTCTGCGCGAGGCAGGCCGAGGCGGCTTCCTTTCACATGTAGTGTTATATTACTAGAAAGGAAAATAAAGCAGTATTACTAGAAAACCAACATCCGTAGCCATGGTGTGTTACGCAGGAACATTCGAAGGGGTGGGCGTATCAATGGACAGCAGGTTACTATCAATATTTTAGCTTGATCAGTGTTTTCAGGTACGTGCACATTTGTGGTTCTCGTTAACTGAGCAATTCTCCGTTTTACCTCTGATTAATTTTTGGATAAGAACTAAAAAAAAAGACAGATTTCAAAAGACATGGAGAGCAGGTGTCCTTCATACCGCTGCTGGTCACTTTGAGGACACGTTTGTTTGTGTGCGAGCGTGTGTGTACAGTGCCTTGAAAAAGTATTCATATCCCTTGAAATTTTCCAATTTTTTTTTTCACGTTACACCCACAAATCTTAATGTATTTTATTAGGATTTTATGTGATGTATCAACACAAAATAGCAATTATTTGAAAAGTGTAAAGGAAATTTATACTTGGTTTTCTAAATATTTTTAAAATATTAATCTAAAAACAGCGACATGCATTTGTATTCAGCCCCCTGGGTCAATACTTGTAGGACTACCTTTGTGCCTCAACTTCTGCTGCAAGTTTTTTGGGGTCTGTCTCTATCAGCTTTGCACATCTAGAGGTGACATTTTTGCCTATTATTATTTGCACACTCGCTCTCGCTCAGTGAGATTGGATGGAGAAGTCCATGAACAGCAATTTTCAAATCTTGCCGCAGATTTTCAATGGGATTTAGGTCTGGACTGTGACTGGGCCGTTCACACACATGAAAATGCGTGGATCTAAACCATCCATTGTAGCTCTTGTAGTAGGTTTAGGGTCATCTGTCCTGCTGGAAAGTCAACCTATTCCCCTCAAGTCTTTTGCGGCCTGTAACAGGTTTTTCCCCAGATTTCCTTATGTTTAGCTCCATCTATCTTCCCGGCAACTCTGATAAGCTTTCCTGTCCCTGCTGAAGAAAATCATCCCTACAGTATAATGCTATTCCCACCATGTTTGACTGTGGGGATGATGTTTTCAGGGTAATGTGCAGGGTTAGTTTTGCGCTAAACAGCATTTTGCATTTAGCCCAAATGTTTCACTTTGGTCTCATCTGACCAGAGCACCTTCTTCTACATGCTAGCTGGGTCCCCTTTTCTCAGATGAAAAAAAAAACTGATGGAGTTATCGCAAGCCTCTCCTATCAAACAGTCTGTGCAAAACACAGCACACGGATGACGTTTAAGTGATGTCCTTTTTCTGTGTGTGTTTTTTACGGGTCCATACCCTTGTAGTGGTAAATTTGATCCTGCACTCATTTTAATTTCGGCTTTAGTGCAGACCACTCAGTACGAGGAAAACAAATCAAATGTGTGGCTACCCCATAGGCTATCCGAGAAAAACTGACGTGTGAAGAGGCCCTTGTTATCAATTAGGAGCCGCTGTGACCCATGGCGGTGTAAACGTCTAACCCACGTTTAAAATTTACCAGTTTTATTGAATTTGCCAAATTATTTAATTTCACATTTTCTTGTACAAGTTCTTCGCCTAAAAAAAAAAATTTTTTTTGTGTTTCTTTTTTTTCCCAGAATGTGTCCTTTATTTACATCTAATATTGCAAGGCTTGTGCTTTAACTCAATAGTGCCAAGTTAGAGCGTACAGTTGTCATTGTGAACAGAACGCGTGATGGCTGATTACCAGTCTTCAAGTTCTCCATTGTGTTGAATCTCGAGTTCGGAGCGATTGCTGAATGTCATGTGGCTGATTGTTCATTTTTCTTTTTTTTTTTGTTTGCAAGGCTGAGTCTGATGATAACATTCAAGATTACATTGGTAGTAATCAGCTTAATATGAGCCAGCGATCCGTGAGTAATGTCCTATCAAGGATTGTGAATGGTGACTTCTGTATTTTGCATTTCGGACCATTGTTTGCCTTTTGCTTATCAGTGCTAATTTAGGAAATTACTTTTGTACAGGTGGAAAGCTAATACCTGCCAGTAATACAATGTAAAGTAAACTAGGAGGGTAACGCAGAAGAAATATAAAATGTAATATTCACTAATGAATACCATGTTGTGTGTGAGTAACTACTGTGACTTGCAAAAATATCCCCCCCTTTATTTTTTGTCCATTTTGTTTCATTACAACCTGTGTTTAAATATTTTTGTAATCTGATTTGTGTGTGATGCATCAGCGCTAAATAGTCTGTTTAGTGAAGTGAGAAAAATATAGGCATAAATTAAATTTATGGGATCAAATAACTAAAAATTGACATGTGCATATGTATTCACTCCTTTTTTTATGAAGACCCTAAAAATGTCTGCTGCAAGCAATTATCACTTTCATAAGTCCCATGTTTAGTGACAGGAAGTCCCCTATGTGTCACATGTCTGCCACTATATACACTTTACCTCTTCTGAAAGGCCACAGAGGCTGCCACACCATTAACAAGAGGCACCACCAACCAAACACCACCATGAAGACCAAGGAGTTCTCCAAACAAGTCAGGGATGAAGTTGTTGATAAGTACAAGTCAGGGTTGAGTTATAATAAAAAAAATAAACAACCCAATCTCTGATGATCCCCCGAAGCACCATCAAATCCAATATCATCAAATGGAAAGAACATGGTACCCCAACAAACCTGCTAAGAGAGGGCCGCCACCAAAACTCTCAGCCCGGGCAAGAAGGGCATTAATCAGAGAGGTAGCACAGAGACCAAAGGTAACCCTGAAAGAGCTGCAGAGTTCCCAAGCAGAGACTGGAGTACCTGTCCATACCACCACAATAAGCCGTACAGTCCAAAGAGGTGGCCTTTATGGAAGAGTGGGCAGAAAAAAAGCCTTTACTTACAAAAATGTTAAGGCTCAATTTGAGTTTACCAAAAGACGTGTGAGACTCCCCAAATATATGAAATGTATGGAGGAAGGTTCTGTGGAAAGATGAGGCAAAAATTTTACCTTTTGGCCATCAAGGTAAACGCTATGTCTGACGCCAAACTAAAACAGCTCATCACCCCAAGAACACCATCCCCACAGTGAAACATGGTGGTGGCAGCATCATGCTGTGGGGATTTTTTTCGGCAGCAAGGACATGGAAAATGGTCCTAGTTGAGGGGAAGATGGATGCTGTGAAATACAGGGATATTCTTGAGCAAAACCTGTTTCAGTCTCTGTGACTTGAGACTGGGACGGAGGTTCACCTTCCAACAAGACAATGACCCCAAAGCATATTGCTAAAGCAACACTTGAGTGGTTTAAGGGGAAACGTGTAAATGTTTTGGAGTGGCCGAGTCACAGCCCAGACCTTAATCCAATTGAGAATCTGTGGTCAGACTTGAAGATTGCTGTTCACCAGAGTAAACTATCGAACTTGAAGGAGCTGGATCAGTTTTGCCTTGAGGAGTAAGCAATAATCTCAGCGGCAAGATGTGGAAAGCCGATAGAGACTTATCCAAGGCGACTTGCAGCTGAAATTGCTGCAAAAGGAGGCTCTACAAAGTACTGACTTTAGGGGGGTGAATAGTTGTCCATACTGAAGTTTTCAGATATTTTGTCCTATTTGTTTGCTTCCTTATAAAAAGAAAACTAAATGTTCACAATTGTAGGTATGTTCTTGACATGAACTGATGCAAACCTTAAAAAAAAAACAAAGAACAAAACATGAAGTTCCAGGATATGAGGTAGGAAGGTAGCAAAACATGGAAAATAAAACCACTTTAGTCAACACCGTAAAAAAAAAAATTAAAAACGATGCTTTATCATCATTCCACTGAACAAAAAATGGGATAAAACGTGATAAAAAAGATGAATGTAAAAAAAAGGTTTAGCTGAAAACATCATCTTGTCTTGCAAAAATATAGCTGCTATACAGCTCCATCAGCCAAAAAATAAGAAAGTTATAGCTTTCAGAATACAGTATAACGTGCAAAAATAATTACTTTTTCTATAAAATTGTTTTTATTGTGAAAAAGCACCAAAACATAAAAAAGTGATATAAATAAGGTATTGCTGTAATTGTACTGATCCAAAGAATAAAACTGCCTTGTAAATTTTACCACACGTGGAGCGGTATTAAAAACAAACAAAAAAAAATATATAAAATTTCTGCATTGTTGGATTCTGTTTATTCTGGCATCCAAAAATCGGAATAGAAAGCAATCAAAAAATGTCATGAGCCTGAAAAAGGTACTAATAAAAACGTCAACTCATCCTGCAAATAACAAGCCATCATCACATGACTGTCAGTAGAAATATGGAAAAATTATAGCTCTCAAAATATGGCGATGCAGGTTTTTGCAATAAAGAGTTTTTTTTAGTGTATGACAACAACCAAACATAAAAACCTGATATAAGTCTGGTATCGCTGTAATCGCTCCGACCCAAAGAATAAAGTCGTCTAATCACTTATATAAATAACACAAATTCTTCACAAGCTGTTGATTTTTTTCATTCTGCCTCGCAAAGATCGCAGTAAGGCTCGGCGCACATTTATCCTGCTCTCGGCGCTGAGCGCTTACTCCGGGGTTTCTGTGTAAATCTCTGAAATACGTGATTCAGACCAAACACTCAGCGGAAGATTCCCTTTAATGAGGCCAATGGAGGCACTGTGGACACTGACCTGTGATCCGGCTGTGTCCGTCTTTTCATTAGGATTGCATAAAAGTGCCGTTGGCCACAGTTTTCTGCACCTCTGGGAAAAAAAGGACACTGCTGAACAGAGACCAGACGGAGTCCAGAGTAGGGGTATGTGCCCACGATCAATAACTGCGGGTTGGACGTTGCGTATTCAGAGTAAAACCCGCAGCGGCCAGATGTTACAGCATAGTGGATAGGATTTCAAGAACTTCAATGTCTACTATACATCCAAAGACGCCTGCAAATCACCCGCAGAGACTGACATGTGTCGCGTCTTTCCAGACTGCATCATGTCAATTTCTCTCGAGGAGGACACTAATGTATTGGTTGCGGTAAATCCGCACAATTCAGTGTCAAGATCCCGTCTGGGTTGGAGCCGATGTTACTGCAA
>VIAB01008956.1:0-15884 GCA_009801035.1 Oophaga pumilio | reverse complement strand
TCCTGAAAACATGACCCGTGAGGTCTGGAGTTTGGGAAACACTGGGCTAGATCATTGAGAGAAGACTGATGGGAGATGCCCACTAAGCTCAGAGCTCGCAGATTTATGATCAGCCATTTGACAGAAAGCTGATCTTGAAATGAGATGAAACACTAACTCAGCCAACAATATAGTTAAACTTCTATCTCTTAATATACACAGAGATGTGTCTAAAGATAATGTTTTTTCCCTGCTAGAAACTTTTGAAAGTTGTTCATAATATGTTCTGTTGATATATAGGGTTCCAGTGCTGGCTTTTATGGAGAGATAATGATATCGAGCAAGTAGACATTCCCTCCAAGATCCCTTAATATCCGCAATCGGTGCCACTGTGGTTCTAGAGTAAGGAACTTATTTAAATAAATATTAACCAGATTCAGAGACCAACTGCAGCGGCCACTAAACAATGCAGGAGCTGGAGATGCACATTTCTTTAATTTAAAAAATCCTGCTCCAACCATATATATTATAAAATCAGAACTAGGGGCTTTTTATTATTACTTTTCTTTATTAATGTAAAAATAATGCTAATTTTTGTTTTAATTTCCACTTTACCATTCAGTTCATATAACCATTTGCATTAAGGCAGAGGTTAAAATATGTAAAGTAATTCCACTTCTAAGTCTAAAGTTTTCTATGAGCCTGACTTGGTGTAATTGGAAAGAACCAGCCCAGATGTGATCTCCATGTTGTGGTGAGATTTGTGGCTACCGCAGCTCCATGAACCCATGAATGAATATAAAGAATTATTCTACCCTGAGGCCAATCCAGTTCATTGCAAACAGATGGTTCAAATTAACCATGCTAACTTTTTTTTTTTCGAGATTGGTGTCTCGTCAACGGTCAAGCTCCAAATCCTGTATATTAAAACCTTATTAATGTGGATATCCGGGGTTGAAATTAATTACAAGGTTGCTTAATTTTTAATTTAATTTCTATGCTTAAAACAAATGAATGCTAAACTTTGTTTCTCTTTTATTATGGCGCTAATTTACAACTGTTTCTTGAATGTAGGTCTAAAAAGCTAAGCTAAACTTTGCTAAACAAATAGGCGCCGCTCCTATCCTTCCCTCAAGTCTACACATGATGAGAGCCAAATAAACCAACTTACAAGCACACTAGGAAAGTGGCTACAAGAAGCACTTGTATTAATGTGTACAATATGGTCACAATGTGAGTGAGAGGAGGACACATAGGGAAGGGACAAAGTGAAGGCTGCAGAAGACACTGCAGATTGCTTTACACACACCATACATGAGTTGTGGGCTATTTGTTGGGCATCGGTGCCTATAACCTCTTGGGATAAACATCTTGTACTACAGAAGACATTCAAAGGCTTTGAAGACCTAAAGGAAGAACATACATTTTGAAGAAAAGCTTCTTTTCATCAACAGAGGTTGAATCCGACTTCAAGACACTACTGTACTGGTGACTTTCTTGATAGATGGAATCTAAGGTGGGTAAAGACTCCTGAGATGTAAATCTGGTACTGCTGGTGACATTTAGAGGCTTTGTGGCCCAAAAGAACATAAGACATTTCAACGAAACACTTCATTTGGTCGCTGGAGGTTAAATCTGACTTTCCATCTTTCCTTTACTGATTCCTTGTATAAGGAACGATGGAAATGTTCCTCCACTCCTGAAATGAGCCCCCGCCCTTGGGATCCCACAGGATCATTGTTTTCCTTTAATTAAACTCCAGGAACAAGCCCTTTGAAGCTCTGTGGCTAGCTATTAGCACAAGGGTGTGAGCTCTCGTACAGCTACAGCCAAACTGAATTCCTTTGTCTAACTCAGGCACCTCAGGTCACAGCAAGGCTCTGAGGTATTGAATGTGGAAAATGAGCTATAATAACAGAATGCAATATCTCTGAGACTAGCTGAGCACATAATCGGAATCGGCATTCCTTTCCCCCACACGCCCGTGCCCGGCAGCCACCTTTAGCACTCTGCGTTATTGAGTTACAAAGCATAGCTACCAGGAATTACATACGGTAGGCATATTTAGCCTCTATGCGCAGATAAAATCCAGCAGAATCCAGTGGCACCGCTGCCGTTCCATTCGGAGCTACGGGCGGAAAATTATGGGCCATCCACGGTTCTGCTTGGAAAATCATACTCTCAGATATGGGAGGAGGAAGTCAGCCCAACCCAGGGATGGGCGCAGAGGGTGGGAGGGAGCAGCCTAGGAGATATAAGGCAGCCCCTCATTTTGGACTTAGTTTTCTACTGGCAGGAGGATCCATTACCTGACGCAGCCAGGAAAGCCCGTAACTAAGATTTGGACCTGTGATCCATCAGTGCCTCCCTGTGGTCACATGCTACATAACATGGTAATTGCAACCTATCTGTACCCTACCCTTGTACTACACTCTTGACTGCATACTTGTATATTGTTCTGTATATATATATATATATATACACCTGTATATTTCTAGTGCGCCTTTTTGGAGATTAAATATAAAATTAATCTTGAGCTGCTCTTTTATCGCGATACAGGAATCCCCACGCTCGGTTGGTTATATTATACGCTACCCCCAGGGTTGGTTTCTGACCCGATATAAGCCTGCTGTTGGACCTGGCTTATTTCGAACGAGGAACTGGTGGCAGAATACCGTACTGTGTTAGTGAGGAACTCTGGCTGAGACGGCCGGGAGGTTTATATATACATCCCCAGCCTGGACTGGTGATGTATATCCCCCCTCACTGGGAGTGCCTCAATAAGTCGTACCTATAAGGGAAGCCTTTCCGGTGACTATTTGCCCTCGGTGCAGTTCCCTGACTGACCTGGGGCAAGTAGTGGCACCAGAGAGACGATCCCTGCTGGGTCCTTCTCTCCCCTCCCCCGAGGTGAGCAAAGTCTACACCCCCTTCCCCTGTGCAATCTGTCACACCTTGTTAGTGGAGGGGTAGTAAAAGTTGTGATTGGTACCTATAGGCATCTGATATGTAATCCGTTACAGAGTGTTGACAACCAAATGGATGACGGTAAATTCTGAAGAAATACTGCATGTGTGGTCATCAGGAGTTAAATTTGATTGTACAGCAATTCTGTGTTTTCTTGTCTGAACGCGCAGCTTCACATCCCATGGCGGTTCATTGTCGGCTACTTCCCATCTGCCAGTGCTCGATCTGCAGTAGGTGGAGATTTTTTTGTTTGCTAGTTCAGGATAGTGGCTCTGCAATTATGTAATTGCACTGCTGAATAGAAATGAGCAAATATATCCACAGAACACTGGTCCAGCGGCCACCTCTGTAGTCTGGCTGCCAAACAGGATCCCTGAGAAATGCCTCTTACCTTCCAGCATTGCCAGCTCCTCCTTTGATTAGCCAGCCTGGCGGTACAATGTCATTATTGTGACACAGAGATGGTGTCCTTCCAAGCCGGCTAATTAAAAGTGGAGCCAAGAAGGCCGGTAGGTAAGAGGCAGTTTGCCAGGCTCCTGTTCGGGCAGCTGAGTGGTTAGCAGTGCAGGTAAGGACAACAAGGAACACCAAGGACAACATCTACCTCTAGTTCATATGGTCTCCCTGTGTTTGCATGCTTTCCTCCCTACTCCAAAGACTCTTAAATTGCCCATTTTTGCTCAGAATCATTATGTGCCATCTGCTATATCTCAGCCTTTGATGAGTGACATCATCACAAGGTAATCCATGCTATTCGCATCTAAGGATCGGTTTATCACATGTCATCATCACATTATCTAGGGTCATAATGCTACTCGGAAATAAGATGTTCTCAAGATCATTGTGGATCCCAGATGTCTAGCTCCCAATGATAAGACATAATCTAACGATCTTCCATAACACTGATGAAGAAGACCCCTTAGCAATAACAATGCTTGATGGACCTGATGCTTGGAACGTAAAATTGTGGATCAAAGCTATACTCTACTTACAATTGCTACTCCATCATGGCCACAGTCCAAGATAGCAACCAACACTTGTCCATGTATGATCCATACTGTCCAGAAAAGATAGAAATGAGCCTCAATGAGGACAGTGATGATGATGTCTGTAAAGTGCTGTGGAATTAATGGTGCTATAGAAGTGAGTAAAATAAATAAACCATGGAATATTGACCTGACCGATGGACCAGGATCCTGCAAATTAGGTAATCTCTCCATGAACGCTTGGAGATTCCATGGACAACGTGGGACATCATGGACCTATATTTGTTAACCAGAGGGTTGAAATGTTATGGTTCACACTTTGACTGTCACACAAAGCGCTTGAAGGCAACTCTCAGATGCATCTCTTACTGAATTTCTATAATGTACATTTTGGGAGAGTTAGTTTTTCCCTTATTATGAAAAAAGCCAGAATTGCGGTTTTATGATCATTTCACATAAAAAAATGAATAATAAGCTATCAAAGTCCCAAAATGGTGCCAATAAATACTACAAATCGTCACACCAAAAAAATCCTTCCTCCAACAAAAAAAGAAAAAAAAATTGGCTTTCACAATTTGGTCACATATTATAAAAGCAAACATTTTAATTTTTTTTTGGAAGTGGTCTATTGTAAAAAAAAATAAAAATCAACAATATTTGGTATTACCATGGCTGTAACCACTCAAACTAAATATTGAACTTGCCATTTATCCTGCCCAGTGAACACCATTAGAAAAAACTATCCTGGAATTGCTATTTTTATGGCAACGTGTCTAAAAAAAAAAAGGAGAATAAAATTTGAGCTCCAAATGGCAGGTCTGTGAGTAATATATGACATATTGATTTCCGTACTGTGAAGAAATTACCTAAAAATTTTCCTTGTGTGTTTTTTTTTTTTTAATTAGTTATTGAAAATGAAAAAAAAAATCAGGGCGAAAAATGGAACAAAAGCTACAAGCTTTAATATAAAATTGTTAACAAAAACTGACATTTTGAGAACACATAGAAAAGTATTGTCCCTGAGCTGAAGCCCTATGAAAAGAACAAGAGCAACTCCACCAAAATGTATGATCCTACAAAGAACGAAGGAGTAAAAAGCCCTAAAAGCAATTGAATAAAGTAAGAGAAAGTAGATCAATAGTAATAAAGTACAAAAAATCCTTATTAATCCAAACTCCCTTACATAGAAAATACGGGCATATAGCCCAATAACAGCAGACAAGACAAGTGCTAAGATTGGGAGTGGGAAATAATGACCCAGCGTTACTATACACAAGAGACCTCCAAAATAACATGCAATGATCACAGACAAGAATTATGTCTTGAACAGATATACTAAATATAGTGTTAAATTCTGTAGAGAAATTGTTACTATACTGTCACGCAGTATAGCAGATATATATAAATATAATGTCAGTAATCTATATCAAGTGGGACAACATACTATAAAACATCTACATAGGGTATTTGATAACATAGAATTACCTGACATAATATCCAGTGGGTCTATACTGAATCCGTTTCACGCTGTCTCCGGCTAGAGGTGGACCGGGGTCTATTCTGACCCTAAACTGGGGTCCTGACTAGTCCCTCTACCTGGAGGTACTGTTAAAGGTACAGAGGTCCAGGCCGCCAGCGTAAACCCTGTCTCCTATAAATCCCTGACCACTGTAATCTAGTCCTTAGAAGGACCCTGATTACCACCAAAGGGAATGAGCAGGTAACGGTTAACAAACAGTAAAGACAAACGAGAAAGACAAGGGATAAAGTAAATACTGTCTTACACACAACACTCAAACACAGAGGGAACACATAAGGTCTAGGAGATAAACTATAAGCAAGAAGAGGGAAACCACAAAGGAGCTCTTAGCTTAAGTCTTCTCAGAACCGATCCAGTCTGCTGGTCTACATGAATGCTTTCACCGGCATCTAACATCTGTATTTAGTGCATAATCAAAAGCAGCCAGGCGAGGCTGGACCTAGTCTTAGCAAAGAGCTAGGTAAAATTAACTCCCTCACTACCAAACACAAAGAAACAGCAACTCAGCTGCGAGAAGTCAGAATGTGCAATCGCGACGATCTTCGTGGCGATACACCCATGACATATACAGACATGAGTGTCAAGAAAAATATCAGGAAAACTATTACCCAGTCCAAAAGAATTAAAATCCTATGAACCTAATAGGAGCACAGGTAAACCCCGTTGCCATATTTTCAATAGGACCGGGGGAAGAAAACAATGTTCACATTACATGAATACTCAAGTGCTTACCCATGTGGGGAGGAGGAATCGAGTGGGTAGTGCACGCTAGCCCCGACGCGCGTTTCGCGTGGTTGGCTTCCTCGGGCACGCACGGGCAAACTCAGAAGGGAAGGAGCTACATTTGACTTTTTGAATGAAAAAATTTCCTGGAATCATTAGCGGACGTCATGTTCCATTTGGACAGCCCCTAATGTGCCTTAACAGTGGAAACCTCCCACAAATGACACCATTTTGGAAACTATATCCCTCAAGTAATGTATTTAAATGCACCGTGAGCACCTTAAACCCCAAAGTGCTTCACAGAAGTTTATAGCATTGAGCCGTGAAAATAATAAAATCACATTTTCCTGTCAAAAATGTTGTTTTAGCACCAAGTTTTTAATTTTTCTAAGAGCTAATCAGAAATTTTTTTTAAACAAACTGAGGTCCATTTTTTCCTGAGTGTGCCAATAACTTACATGTAACTGAGAAATATTTTTCAGGCCATTGCAAAGCTCAGAAGGCAAGGAGCGCCAGATTTTACTGTTATGGTTTGCAGGTGCCATGACCCACTGGGAGAGCCCATGAGGTGCCAGAACAGCAGAACCCCCATAAGTGACCCCATTTTACAAACTACACCTCTCAATGAATTCATGTGGTGCAGTGATCATATTGACATCACGGGTGTGTCACTGAATTTTAGCAGTGAAGAAAAAAATAACTAAATTTTTACCAACAAAATTTTGTTTTAGCCTCAGATTTTACATTTTCACACAAGAAGTGGTTAAAAATGGCACTGTAATTTGTCCAACAATTTCTACTGAACGTGTCAATACCCCATATGTGATTGTATAGCACTACTTAGCCATACGGAGAGACTCGGGAGGAATGGAGTACTATTTGCCTCCTGGAGCATAGATTTTCCTAGAACAGTTTGCTGACTCCATATACAGAGCACCTAATTGCTAGAAGAGCAGAATCCCCCCTCAAGTTACCCCATTTTGGAAATTATACCCATTTGGGAATTTATCTACAGGTGTAGTGCCGATTTTGACCCCATGGGTACTTCCCGGAAACAAGCAGCAATGAATGTTGCCAAGTGAAAATTGCAAACTGCCATTGTAGTGACCAGTACGCTGTAGTGACCAGTACGCTGCAGTCACCAGTACGTTATGCCCAGCCCGTGCATCTGGAGACATGCACCCGTATGGTAAGTGGGCTCTCATCGTTTCAGAAATGGCAAACGTGGACGCTATATGTGGTTTAGGTACATATACAGGTACATTTTTCCATATTTTGGCCCACAGAGTCATGTGAGGTCTTGTTTTCTTGTTTTTTTGCGGGACGAGCTGACGTTTTTATTAGTACCATTTTCAGGCACATAACATTTTTTGATCGTGCTCTCTATTCTGATTTTTGAGAGGCTGAATTAGCAAAAACCAGCAATTCAGGAATTTTTTTTTTGAGGGGAAAAATATTTAGACTTGAGAGTCCTCAGTGGTTGATACCTTTTAATGGCTAACTGAAAAGATGGTAACAAATTGCAAGCTTTCGAGACTACTCAGGTCTCTTCATCAGGCGAAGACTAATACAAAATCTGAAGAATCACATATTTATATACAACAGGACACAGGAATAATGCAATAGGTAAGACAAGTGACGTGATGCAGAACTGTCATTATGGCAGAGGGATGAGCATAAATATTGGAACAGTTCATAGATAAGGAGTGAAAGTTTTATTACCCTCTGATTGGAGTCTGCTATTGTGTTTTGATGCCCCTAGAAGGTCAGAGACACAGATTCCATAATTGATGTAGAAAGACATGAAACCTTTGGATATATTCATCCCAGCACTAAGAGTGTCAAAGGTCATCATAAGTTTATATTCCCAAACCTTTCTATCTTTCTCAGATTTGAAGTTAGATTTTAATACAAGTAATTCCATATCCATCATGCTATGACCGGGCATACAAAAGTGTTTTGCCACAGGTAAATCCATTCTTTTTTCTCTTATTGTGTGGCGATGAGAATTCATCCTTGTTCTCAGTTTTTGCCCGGTCTCCCCCACATACAGACCCCCAGTTAGACATTTCGTACCAATAATTAGGTACACCACATTAGATGTGATGTGATTTTTTGAGGGGGCGATTTATACCGTTCCGCGTGTGGTAAAATTGATAAGGCAGTTTTATTTTTTGGGTCAGAACGATTACAGCGATACCTCATTTATATCTTTTTTTTTTAGGTTTTGGCGCTTTTACACAATAGAAACTATTTTATAGAAAAACTAATTTTTACATCGCTTTATTCTGAGAGCTATAACTTTTTTATTTTTCCGCTGAAGGTGGCTTGTTTTTTTGTGGGACAAGATGACATTTTCAGAGGTACCATGTTTATTTATATCCATCTTTTTTATTGTGTTTTATTCCTCTTTTTGTTCGGCGGCATGATGATAAGGCATTGTTTTTTGCCTTGTTTTTTATTTATTTTTTTTTTAATGGTGTTCACTAAAGGGATTAACTAGTGGGACAGTTTTCTAGGTTGGGTCGTGGCGGACGCAGCAATACCAAATATGTGTACTTTTATTGTTTTTTTTATACAAATATTTTTGAATACAATATCTTTTGATTTTTTTTTAGTATTTTTACAATGTTTTTTCCTTTTTTTTTTTTTTCCTTCTTTACTTTGTCCCACTATGGGACTATCATTTTTTGCAGGCTGATCGCTCGTACAGCACGGAGATGCAGCAGCATCCCCCTGCTGTAGAAACTGTCAGCTCTGCACTGACGGAAAGTTGCTGATCATGCACAGCAATTTTTCTAGCACTGGTGACCCGGATGTCGTCATGACGACATCCGGTCACCATGACAATGATCAGGACCAGGCATCACAGCACGGGGTCTACGATCTAAAGGCAGAGGGGCTGTCAGCCCTCTGCCGGCTCACGCAATGCTGCGATCGCTTTCGCAGCATTTCTGGGGCTAAAGTGCCGGGAGTGGTGCGTGACCATTCCTGGCACTTAGTGCCGGGTGTCAGCTGTTAGAATCAGCTGACACCCGGCGACGATCACCTGTGCACAGCCCGAGTGAGTCGGCGATCGCATGGACGTAATAATCCGTCCCTGGACAGATAGGCACAGGGCACATGGACGGATTGTTACGTCCGATGTCAGAACGGGGTTAAACAGATTTTTGCTTTTGCACTTTTTTTTTTTTTAATCTACTTTTGTGTGTTGTGCGCCTTTTTATGTTTACAAACACTAAAATTATTCTATTTGTGCCTTTTTAAGTCTTTTTTTTCTACTTCATGGACAGAGTTTAGCATTTCCAGACTTTTAAAAAAAAAGTCACAAAATTTGGAGCAGCTCCATTCCAGTTCCCACCTTGGAGTATTTTTGAGTGCTTATGCATTTTGGCTCCGTTTTTGTGCCATTTTGTTAAACGTTCAACTTTTGGTGCTAAACAGTCTCAAAAACAGTTAACAGAAATAAAAGTACATTTTGTACTTTGTACCAAATTCATGAATCGCATGAAAAATTTAGTGCCAAGAACGGCAACTAATAAGACAACACGAAAAGGAAAGTGGCTGAAAAAGAAATCCGCAATGATGAATCGTGGACCTATGTTTTCTCTAACATGTTCCAGATTTCAGCAGGTGTATGATTCATGCTGACCGTCTTTTAGTACAATTTTGCAAATTTTTTTTTGTGCGTTTTTTTTTTTGTCACCTTTATTTTTCTGTACTGTTTTGAATAAAGGTCAAAATTTAATTAAAAGAAACGTTACATGAGGTGTCCTTACTTTTTCACAAAAATATTAATGTAACTGTAAACAGTCCAGATTTCTTGTTCCTCTACCTACAATTAGGATAACGAGGAGCTCCAAGATGACAACATTTCTGGAGAAAGCGGTTTTGGCTTCAGTGTAAAGTAACTGACATCACTTCCAGATGGCACGCTTGGTTTTCTGCGTTAATCTCTCATGTTTGACATTCATTCGTCTCACGAGAAACATCAGCCTTGTTCTTTGCACTCTCTGTACTTACCCTCTGATGAAATCCATCCCAGTTACTGTCTTATTGGGGCTCAATCTGAGATTTTAATCTATGCCTGCCTCCTCTCCCTTCCCCACCACATCTCCCTTGTCAGAACCCTCTCACTATGATTTTTTTTTTGTCCAACAATCAGTTTTTTAACCTTTCTGATCCACATATCGTTGTTAGCAGCAAATTTTTCTTTTTTTTTTTTGTATTAAATGTTACACGAAATCGGTGAAGCGAATGAAGACAGTGAACAGATGCAGAATAAACGTGCTTCACAGAACACCTTATCTCTCCTTGTATATGATTTAGTAAATTATGTCCTGCGGCAGGAAGAAAATGTTCATACCGTCCTATCTAAGAATAAAAATGCCTTTGGTTCTTTTTCATCTTTGCTCTTCTAAGGATTTAATATCCATATTTCAGATAACACGCTAGGGAATTCTGAGTCAACACGGAGGATTTCTGCTATGCAGGACACTCATTTATTTCCCGAGGCAGTGCGTGACTACACAGCGCCTCTTCCTTGAAAGGACCCAACACATACATTACAAGGGCAGCTGTTATGAATGTTTTAGAAATGAATTCTGAGCAGAAGCTCCCTCTGGTGGTTACAAACAGTACTGAACCATTCAATGAGGATTGGCAATCAGGAATTACAGACTGGCTGGATATAAGGGAGGTTTCCCCCCATCATGGTTTCCGGTGATCAATTGTTCCTGTCTCAACATTGTTTCCTGGTTCACTTGGAAGCTTGCTGAGTCTTGCCTCTTCTCCTGCTCTCAGATAAGATATTTTTTGTTTTTGTGCTTGCCATTTGCATTTTTCTCTGCATTTCTGTAAGGTTGGCAAGGTTCCCCTCCCCCGGGGGGCTTGGGCCCCTCTCGGTTCCTCTGGGGCCACTGTTGTTTGTTCATTTTCCTTTTCCAGTTTTTTCAGTGGCTGCGGCTGAGTTTTGTTACACCAGAGAACTAATTTAGGTGGTAGAGGTCGTGTGATCTCAGGTGTTTTTGCAATTAGTAGCGTTGGCTTTTTTTTAGGGTTTTTTGGATTGCAGTAAGTATCCTTCCTATCCTTTTCTGTCTAGGCAGATTGGGCCCCAACGTTTGCTCATACTATTTTCTGTCTGTGTCTGTATTTCCTCTTTTCTAACCGCCATTACATGTTTGGGGGCTTCCTATGTTCTTTGGGGATCTGCTCCGGGGCAGATAGCTTTCCTCTTTCTATCTTTAGGGGTAGTTATCCTCTCAGGCTGTGACGAGGCGTCTAGGACCAACGTAGGAACGCTCCACGGCTGCCTTTAGTTGTGGTGGTTAGTCAGGGTACTGCAATCCAGTAGATTCCAACCTCTCTGGTGTATTGCCGTTTTTGCCTGCTCTCCTCAGTAACCAAAACATAACAGGCAGCCCATTATTGTATAAATTGCATCAACTACTATTTACTACACTTTGATGCATGAGTTTGCCTCCGGTAATGGTGTTACATTGCCAGTAAAACACTCTTAAAAAAAACAGGAAGTTCCTGTTCACTGTGTGTGTAACTGGAGCACACTCTATTTTCACTTTGCAAGTTGACAGAAAAGATGCTAAGATCCTAAGCTATAAGAAATACCAGTTGCAAGCTGTGTTACCTTGTTGTCTTGTTGAACGGCTGAACAGTACAGAGATTAATCTGCTGCCAACAGGTTATGGGCCCAGAAACTCAAAAAGCAAAAGACCCAGTGGAGAGAGAACAACAGTGTACTAAGAAGAAGTAAAAGCAAAGATGGAAGCCAGCAGTAACTCTGTGAAGCTCACATTGCCGAATATCACTAACCAAAAGTACCAATCCTGGAAATTCAAAGTAAATATCTTGCTGATAAGAGAAGGCACTTGAAAATACACAAAGGAGTCTTAAGGGCCCCGTCACACATAGCGACACACCAGCGATCCCGACAATGATATGAACTTGTCAGGATCACTGGTGTGTTGCTACATGATCCCTGCTGAGCTGCCAAACAGGCAGCTCTCAGCAGCGATCAGGACAGCGACTATGTAGGTAACAAGCGACGCACGTCGCTTAGTTACCAGCAGTGTACGTTAGATACCAGCACTCTGGTGCAGGGAGCTGGTAACCAAGGTACACATCGGGTTTCTAGGCACCGCACTGCGCTTAGAAACCCGCTGTGTACCTTGGTTACCAGCTCCCCTGCACCAGCGCGCTGGTATTTAACGTACACATCGGGTTTCTAGGCACCGCCTGGCGCCTAGAAACCCGATGTGTACCTTGGTTACCAGCTGATTGCTGGTCTCCCGCCTGCCACATGCAGCGATGCGTGCTGGCCAGCGGGAGACCAACGATTCATTCAGCAACGATCAGCAATACCCAGCAGGAGGGCTGATCGTCGCTGAATGTCACAGCGATATCGCTGGGGAGATCGCTGTTGCATCACAAAACTTGTGACTCAGCAGCGATATCGCTAGCGATCTCGCTATGTGAGATGGGGGCTTTAACCTGACTCACTACCAGAAGACTGAGTAGAGAAGGATCAAAAAGCACAAAGCACTATCTCCCTCAGTATATATGATGATCAGATTGCATGCATGTAAATGTAAAACTGCAAAAGAAATGTGGGAACAGCTGCAGAAAGTGCATGAAAGGATAAATTTCAGCAATAAGCTCTATTTAATGAGAAAGCTGCATCAGTATAAGCTAAATAAAGGCCAAGATATGCAGGATTACATAAATTGTGGAGTGCCTAGAAATTGTGGCTTGCCTGCGGGACATTGGGGAAAATCTAAAGGATTTTTATGTTGCACTACTTGCCAGTGTACAAGAAAGCTATGACACTCTTGTTAAAGCACTAGATGCACGCCCAGATTATGAAATGGCATTGGAATATGTCAGTGGAAAGCTTGTTGATGAGAATAAGCTGAAGACTGCAAGTATAAGCAGCAGTGGGGTATCCAATGTGGAATCCGCTTTAAATATCTACCCGAAAATAAAATTTAATTCTAGCGCTCCAGACTGCAGAGTCTGGAACGCTAGAATTAATCAGCTAAAAAAGCAAAATAATCATCAAAGGGTTATAAGTGCCATTACTGAAGAATATGACACTTCAAGTACTGAAGCTGCGCTTACTGTTATTGCAAGTATGTCAAAGCATGCATGGTGTATACAATCTGTGGCAACTAGTCATATGACTAATGACAGAAGCTTCTGCTCTAACCTTTACCAAAGTAAGTCAGAGAAGGTGATCTTGGTTAATGGCCAGTAAATGAATGCAGAATGAAAAATCAAGGATGAGTTGTACCAGCTAAAATGCAAAGAAAGTGTATACGCAAGAACTGTATCCATGTATGGCACAGGTGTCTTGCACATAGAGACCCAGAAGCAATAAGATAGTGACTTGCTGATGGTGTTACCGTCAATCTGTGTAATTAGACAATGAAGCTGTCTTAAAGGAAAAATGTCAAGAAAATCCTGTCCTAAGAATAGTACTACAAATCTGAACAGCTTCTGGATTTAATACACACAGATGTTTGTGGTCCAATGAGTGCTCAAACGCCTGGATTAAAGAGATATTTTCTTGCATTTATCAATGATTTATCAGGATATACAGTTGTCTGTCTGCTTTACAGGAAAGATGAAGCTCCATAGAAAATTGAAATATATCTCACTGAAGTATATAACAATGCCAACAATTCTGTGTGCGATAAAAGAACTGAATATAAAAGTAATGAGACACGGAGTTTTAAGGAAAAATGGAATCATGTTTCAGAACACTGTACCATACAACCCTGAACAAAATGGTGTATCGCAAAGAAGGAAGCAGACACTTTGTGAAAGTGGAAGAAGTATGCTATTTGCGCAGATTTAACAACAACATACAGTGGCATGTAAAAGTTTAGGCACCCCTAGTCAAAATTACTGTTATTGTGAAAAGTTAAAAAAGAAACGATCTCTTAAGAGGCCTAAAGTTAAAGATGACACATTTCCTTTGTATTTTAGAAAAAAATATATATAAAGAGAATGCCAAGATTGTGTAAAGCAGTCATCAAAGCAAAAGGTGACTACTTTGAAGAACCTAGAATATAAAACATTTTCAGTTGCTTAACACTATTTTGTTAAGTATATAATTCCACATGTGTTAATTCATAGTTTTGATGCCTTCAGTGTGAATTTACAATTTGCATAGTCAGAAAATACAGAAAAATCTTTAAATGAGAAGGTGTGTCCAAACTTTTGGTCTGTACTGTATATATATACTGTAGATATATATTGTCAACTTTTACATTTTAAAAATTACAAAAATGGGCCTATGCAAACGTTTGGGTACCCTTCATCTTTAGAACCCAGTTTCACCCCCTTTTGCAAGTATCACAGCTTGTAAACACTTTTTGTAGCCAAGTCTTTCAATTCTTGTTTGAGAGATTTTCATCCATTCTTCCTTGGAAAATTCTTTCAGTTCTGTGAGATTCCTGGGTCATCTTGCATGCACTACTCTTTTGAAGTCTAGCCCCAAATTTTCAATGATGTTCAGATCAGTAGACTATGAGGGCTATTGTAAAACCTTCAGCTTGCTATTTTTGAGGTAGCCTATTGTGTATTTTGACGTTCGTTTTATTCATATGAAGAAGCCATCCTCTTTTCAACTTCAACTTTTTTTTACAGATGGTGTTGTGTTTGCATTAAGAATTTGTTGAAATTTCATTGAATCTATTCTCTCTACCTGTGCCATTGGCCGCAAGACAACCTCAAAGCATGATTGATCCACCCCCATGCTTAATGTTTGGTGAGATGTTCTTTTCCTGAAATTCTGTGCCCTTTTTTCTTCACACATACCTTTGATCATTGTGGCCAAAGAGTTCTATTTTAACCTCATCGGTCCACAGGACTTGTTTCCAAAATGCATCAGGCTTGTTTAGATGTTCTTTTGCATACTGCCAATGCCGAATTTTATGGTGAGGACTCAGAAGAGGTTTTCTTCTGATTACTCTTCTATGAAGGCCATATTTGTGCAGGTGTCTCTGAACAGTAGAACAATGTACCACAACTCCAGAGTCTTTTGCAGTCAAGCAGGGGTTATGATTTGCCTCGCTAGCAATCCTATGAGTAGCTCTCACTGAAATTTTGTTTGGTCTTCCAAACCTTATCTTGATCTTCACTGTTCCTGATAACTGCCATTTCTTAATTACATTTCGAACTGAGGAAAGGGAAACTTGAAAATGCTTTTCTATCTTCTTATAACCTTCTCCTGCTTTGTGTGCCTCCACCATGCTAGGCAGCTGCTTAGAAGAACCCATGGCTGCTGTTTTTTGTCATAAGATTAGAGGAGGCTGGGTTTTTATGAAGCTGGGAATTTTGCATCACCTGGCCTTTCCCAACGTTGATAGCGAACAAGCCAGAATCCTAAGGCTAATTAAGGGTTAATTGGGTTATCAGAGCACACAAATCTCCAAGGTTGCCCAAACTTTTCCATTGGCCCATTTTTCTTTTTGTAGTTTTGAAAATGTAAAAGATGAAAATATATACTTGCTACTGTATTATCTAGGAATCCAGGTCAAAAAAGAAGAAGATGGAAGCTTTTTCTAAACCAAAGTGCAAAAATCAACTCTATTCTGAATCTGTTTTGAATGTCAGAAGCCAAAGTTATATCAACTTCAAAAGAACTATCCTACTTAAAGTTAGAA